>NDGN011502850.1:401-16269 GCA_002564285.1 Tympanoctomys barrerae
CCCATCTTTGGGCTTTGGGTTTGGTTTGCTCTTCCTTTTCTAGATGTTGGAGGTGCAGCATTATGGTGTTTATTTGTTCCCATTCTGTTTTCCTAATGTGTGGGTTCACAGTTATAAATTTCCCTCGAAGAACCACTTTTGTTGCAATCCATAAATTCTGATAAGTTGTGCTTGAATTTTCATTGATTTGTTGATATTGTTCAATTTCTTGTTTACTTTCATCTGTGACCCATTGGTTGCTGAATAAGTTACAGAAATTAATCTACAAAATTTTTATGGTGAATTTTTTTGTATTTATCAAAAAGTAGTGATGGTTTCTCTCTGCTGAGAACTATGAGCCAGAATTTATTTATGCTTCAACCTTGGAAGGATAACTTTGTAAATCAAAGGTTTATTTTCTATTGTGGTATTGAATTGCCTATAAATTATTCTAACAAATTGGTTTTATTTTGATTAAAATTGTTGAAAGTCTTTAGTTAGTATAATCAAAGGATGACTTACCAAAAGCTTCAACTTTTGAAATTTCTGTTGAATTGTAATTTTGAGAAAACAGTTCACACATTGGAAAGCTTTAAAAGTCACCTCGATAAACTGTAAGTGAAGAAGAGAACAAATTAAACAATGGCAACTCAAACTATTTTTAAAAATTAATTTTGGATTACTCTTCACCTTGGAACACATTGAATTCTGGAAAGAATTTTGTTTTTGATAGAGCTTTTAGTTTAATTAAAAATTTCTGTTCCATTTTGAAAACGGGCTTGGCTTTCCCATTTCTGCTCTGTGAAACCTTGAAGATAAACACAGAAACAATGCAATGAATAAATTTTTCTTAGAGAAGTATTTTTTTAAAAATTAAAGAAAGAATTATTTTAATATACTTAGATGAAGTGTACTTGTACAGTTCATATAATACACATTTATATGGTTCAAATAATATGCATCTCTTTGTGTTAGGACAAAATATCACCCCTTGCTTAGAGCTGAATGTTTGCACTGGAGGATTGGGTTGTACTGGGAGGTCAGTACTGGCTGTTGCTTTTGGCAGTTTGGGTGTCAAGACTGGCAGCAGGCAGATAAAAGGCAATGGAGAGCAGCCATGCTGCTGAGCATGCAGCACCCATGGAATAAAAGACCTGCCTGGCTGATGGAGGGACACTGAATGAGCTGTCTCTTCCACCTGGTTCCTGAGAATCTCCTCTGTCACAGATGCCTCTGGCAGATGTGTAGAGGGCTATAAACATCTTGATGCCTCATGTTCATTCTACTTACAAATTCTTCCTCAAATTTCTTTGTTACCCGTTTTAAGTCTTTGAGTAAGCATTCAAACCATCAGGTGTTGTTACAAATAATTACAGATTTGCATCTGAGGTTATTTCTCTTTTTGTATGAAGTGGACAATCATATATGCCACTCAAAGTTCTCCCCACCAAGAGAATTTTTGTGCATCACTGCCTTTTCGGCCCATGCTTGTGTGCAGTAGGCATCCTGCTCTGATTGGTGATGGTGTATTGTGTTAATTCATCCTCATACAAAGCCTGTTCTCACACTTTTTCTGATAGCTGGATGTGGTGGATGTACCCTGAAGCCACATGTGTTGGTGAAACATGGTCTGGAACCATGGTCATTAGAACCAAGCAATGATTTTGTCTGTGTTTTTCTGGAACATTGTGGAACTGGCTTCCTATTTATACCATCCAGTTTATAACTGAATGTTTCTGTGTTTGCCCAATTTGATGGTTTAGTGATTTGAAATCATGATCAACAGCTGGGATTCAGTCAACTTGGTAAACTCCAGTGAGCTATAAATCTCTTCTCAGGGCCCAGAAGCCACACGTGGACTGCTTTCAACATTGGCATTGGATTTTGGCAGAGCAAGTCATTTTTTTTTTTTTTTTTTGGTACCAAGAATCAAACTCAGGAATTCGTACTTGCCAGGCAGGCACTGTGCCACTGAGCTATCTCCCTGGGCCCCAGAGGCAGCTGCTGAAGCCACTCTATAGGGACTCCTTCCACACCATTAGTTCTATTGTTGATAAGACTTAAATGGTGGGGCACTTGCATCACATCCTGAACCTACTGGTAAATTCAATAGGAGGAACCTTCATTGAAGTTACTACTAGTCCCTGGGGATAAGGGTATATGAATCTCCCTCTAAGGAGTCGGTTTGTTGTACTTTAAATTACCTATCGCAAAGAAAGAAACATGGTGCTTAGTGGTCTGCTTTTGTTTGGAGAGGAAACACATCCCATGCATGAGTATACACTGCTGGCTTTATTTCCTACGGTGCCCACAAGGCTGGCAGTTTAGAGAGGAGCAGAAACCCCAACAAAAGCAGACCATTAAGCACCATGCTTCTTTCTTTGTGATAGGTGATTTAAAGTACAACAAACTGACTCTTTAGAAGGAAACTCCTATGCCCTTATCCCCAGGGACTAGGAGTAACTTCAACATGACAGATTTATACTAACATTTTCATAAAGATTATCTCCTGACCTCTGACATGCAGCTATCTTTTTAGGCATCTAGGATGCCTAACATATGACCTGTTCATCATACAAATTGCCGTATTGCCCTCAATATAATGGGCCAGCATGATGCATACATATATATACATATATATGTACACAACATATATGTGGACAGTTGACATGATTTTGATCCTGGAGTTAGGAGGTTCAACAGCTGACCTTGCCGGTAAGGCTTCTATAAATGGCACTATAGGATTGTCACAAATATCAGATTATATGTGTGATAATCTATAGTCATTTGTTACAACCCATCTGACTCCTTTTCTAGTTAAAAGCACTCTATGGGTCTAGGAATATAGCTCGGCAGTGACTGGCAAGTGTAAGGTCCTGAGTTTGATTCCTGGTAACCCCCAACCAAAAAAAGCGCCTGTAATTAGCAATGTAATAGGAATTACCTACCCCTTTCTTGATTCATGTGCTATCTTTTTTTTTTTTTTTTTTTGTATTGGAGTTTGAACTCAGGACCTTGTACTTGCCAGGCAGGTGCTTATGCTGCTGAGCTATCTCTCCAGCCTCTCATGTGCTATCCTTGATTGTAGTATTAATGTCTGAAATCTCTCAAGATTTGCCTGTTCTTTACCATTTTTGGCTAAGAGGAAGTTCTGAGGAGTCAGGAGCCCTGGAATTTCCACCTGACTCTTTTCCACAAGCCAGGAAATCAGCATAGAGATTTTACTAGTTGCGCTCTTATGCATATCTCTACTGTACAAGACATCTGAGTTTGAAGAGAGCCATTAAATTGGTCCACCAGCCCATGGCCCTACAATTTGATAGACATAGACTTTCTAACAATGTCTTCCAGAAGGTTCTACTCTGACTGGTGATCATGAATGCATTTGGAATTTCTGTGTGGTCTGTGAACATGTAATTAGATAAATCTGAATAAGGTCTGTGGGTTGTACCAATGCCAACTTCTTCACTCTGATATTGTACTGTGTTGTGGATGATGTTAACATCAGGGTATCACAGGGTGTGTGCAAAACTTCCAAGTACATTCTTCTGTAACTCCCTATAAATGGATAATAATTTCAAGACAAAAAGTTTGAAAATAGGTATAAACACATTTACTTTGCTATGCTGAGAGAATAAGAGAAAAAAGAATTTAATGCAATGCCCAGCACAGAGATTTCTGTCAACTGTATCCATAAATCTATAGACCGGTATGCACACATCTGCATGTTTGGCATGCCTAATTTCCCACTAGTGAGGCATGAGCTTTGACCTATTTGTCCATCAAAGATAGTAGGTTCGCCTCTCTCTGTATTCTTATTTCCCTTTTATCTCAGATCACATTGATAAAACAGATGGTGGAGATAAACCCCATAATTGTGTCCCATAATTTGAGGAGCACTCTGGCTACTCGTCATAAATTCTTGCTCTGGTACTTGGATGTGTGAGTCCCTTTATCCAGCTGCACTGGTGATGGAGGAAAGGGTGAGCATGCTGAGGGTAATTAAATGACTATTATTTTTAAACAGAGAATCCTGAGGTGAAGATGCTGGGAAGAAGACTTGGGGTGGCTCAGTTTCTCCCAGGCACATATCCTGAGCTGTGACTATAGCTCACCCCTGGACAAATTTATCATAAGAAATGGGGCTGTTATTCATATTCCTCATAATGCTTGTTCAAGAGCTTGGGCATGATGTCTAAATATGTAATTAAAGTTAATCTTATTGCCATTACCTTGTTCCTGTAGCAATTTTCTGGTTGCTTTTATGGATCATTGTAAAACTGGTTTTAAATAAAAATGTCTCCTCATTTTTTCCATCTTAATTTTTAAAAGTGCCTATATTCTTTGGTTGCTAAGTAACATGCCTATAATGTGTTATCACTGTTCTATCTGGTTCTATTTGACTAATTTCAGTAATCGCTTAGAAGATTGCTTTAATAGCATATCATCTTAAATGCGAAAAAGGACTAATTTCAGGCTGTTTGTAAAAATGATTGAAGTATTTCCTCAAAGGAAGGAGGTTCATGAGTCAAGGAACATAAAGACAAATTTTTGATATCTCCTAATGTATCACTAGTGTCTTTAAGAAGTTTACTCCTGCCTTAGCGTCTCCAGTGGAGCATGCACTCATAGGAACTTTCTGAAGTTCCAAAGAACCAAAAGATCCAAGGAAGCTCTTCAAAAAAGGGATATTCTGCTTGAGTAACTTGAAATATTGCTTTGACCATACTTCTAAATAGAATATGGCACAAAAGTACAGCAGTTTTATTCCTGGTAAAGCTGGGCAGAAAATTGAGCAGTGTTTTTGGAGGAGCTGTTGCCACTGTCCCGACTACTGGGGTCCCCTGCATCTGACACTAAACAGCCTCACTGTAGATAATCCTCTGATGTCAAATTTCCTTCTTTGTCTTACATAAGTGGCCTGGAACCATGGCCAGGGGCACATAGTCATGTGAGCAGGACGACAAAGTTTGCAAATCTCAGCCCCAAACAGGCACAGCATGCTCCCATGTCTAGTATCTACCTTCCCCTTGGGGACTAGCTCAGAATGTCTATAGGTTAGGTTAGATGTGTGGACATAGGAGAGATGTCCAGATATCTTCTATTGCAGAAAAGCCTCCTTAAACCTTTACTACCCTTATGGTGACTTTTCCCCTTCATTTATCACTGAAATTTCACAAGGACTAGGGCTGCTCCCACTGTCTGTGTGGTCTCACCTCTTCTTCCCCTTTAATTTCATAGCAACGTGGGGCTCCTCCCTCCCTCTCAGTTAATCACTAAGCTGCTATTTCTAACATCAGTTGTCTTCCACACTTAATCTGAAGAGCATCTTTGCTGCCTTTATCCCAGGGCAGTGTCTCCTACTTGATGCTGGCTTGCCTCCTACATCTGTAACCATAAGTCTTAATTTTCCTTTTATTTCTCTCCATGTTTCTTCTCAGTCCTTTTTGATGGTTTTTCTTCTTTCCAATCTATAATCATTGGTCTGTCTTGGTTTATATTTAGATGTCTTCCCAGAGCCTTATGGGCTCATAAGTGGGGCTCTTGGGAGGTGATTGAATCATGTGTGCGTGATGTACAGAGTGGACCAGTCCATGATGAGTTTATAGCTAAATGGAATTTTGCAGGGGAAGCCTGGTTGGAGGAAGTGGTCAATGGGATTGTGGCCAGAATCTCTTTCCTTTCTCTCACTCTCTTTTCCTTTTTCTCTCCCTTCCTTTCACCTTCCTGCCACCGTGCTATGGTTTCTTTCTTCACTTCCATGCTGTCCTGCTGCAGAGTCAGTGGCTATGGATTGAAACCTGTACAAACTGTGAGCCAGAGTATACCTTTTCTCCTTACAGTTGCAGATATTGTGTCTCAGCAGTGAGAAAGTAACTAACACAATGTCCTTGAATACTGATTCCTAAACCCTTAATTCTGTTATCTCTGTCCTGGCCACTTCTTTTCCCCAAATCTAGAGTCATCTCATTTGTCCTATTTTCTGTCTAGTGACATGGAAGATACCTAAGACACAACCTCCAACCTCATTGTATATACTAGATCTGTAGCCAGAGTCAGGCCAAGGAGTAGAGAAAAGTAATAGGATGTTAGTATTCCATGACACAAGTTTGAACAAGGTCTGGTGGAGGCAAAATCAATTTCACTTGATGGAAAATAATAGGAACAACAATGTTCCATGGGGATAATTTTCATGTTACATAATAGGAGCAAAATGTTGTCAAGCATAAGGGGTAGATTTCCAGAAAAAAATGTGTGTGCTCTGTGCAGTGTTCTCAGAATCCTAGAACAGTAGAGAACCCAAGTCCATCCAAAGTAACATTGTCTTCCAGGCAATGCTTCAAGAAGCTTTGTTGGAAGAAATTGACTTTGCTCCAACTTGCAGATGAGTCATTGAGGCCTTCTTATTTCCCTTTTCTGAACTTCATACTCATGGTAACAAATTAATTTTGTGTCTTTAAATGTGACTTAATTTTTTTTAAACAATGATATTAACACAGATCAATAAGAATGAATGACCATAATTCTAGAGTGCTCTTTCTGCAATATAAGATAAACTTTTTAATCTTCAATAATAAGGAAGTATATAAATCTCTCTTTCTCTCTCTCTCTCAATAAAAGATAAATTATCATTAATCCAAATATTCCTCCTTGCTTCAAATGCATCTATCTCATCATTTTCGTCGCCTGCTAAAGGAGTTCTGGCAGTCTCATTTCATAAGCATCTTTATGAGATAAGGGAAAAACTGTAGTGGGTGTTGCTGGATGTGGTGCAAGTATCAGTCTTAGTAGCTTTTTATGTCTGTTTCCACCAGGAGTCTCCCTTTGTGTGCAGGGCTTTGGACATGATTGCACTGACCCACCCTTTCCCTGTTTTGCAAATCTGGCTCCTGGCACACAGTGATGCTGTGACTCCTATTGTCACAGCCTTTGTTCATGTGCTACAGTTCTTCACCTCCCATGTGACCCTCGCTCCTCTTGGTGAAGGCCAGGTTCACACTCTGGTGTTCTTTCCAAGGAGCAGAAGGTAGCTGGGTAATCCACACTGATTTATGTGAGCTTTGTGTCATTATTTGTAGCAGGTTCAACAGTGCCCCTCCAAAATTCAGGTCCACCCAAAACCTCAGAATGTGATGCTATTGAAGTCAGAAAGTTGAAGAGACATTTGCACTCCCAAGTTCATTGCAGTACTATTCACAATAGCCAAATATGAAATCCATGTTAATGTCTATATTAGTCAGTGGTTGCTAGAGAAATAGATTTAATGTAAAATATAGAAATATATAAGAGTTTACAAGATTGGATTACAATGTCCTCTCATGGAGATAGGTAAGTGCAGAAAAATGCAAGAGGGCTGTCTCATTGCTGGAGAGTTGAAGGTTCCAGTTGGCCTGGAGTTCACTGTAGTATTCCATGCAATTCTGTATCAAGAAGCCCAAAGGGTCCGTGCAGAAGCTGAACAGTTGGTGCTGGGATCCAGGAGCTGATGTCCAAGGTGAGGGTGAAGATTGGAGTTCCTCTGAAGAAACAAAAGGAGCCTTCCTTCTTTGTTTTCACTTTTGTGCTATTTAGGAGACAAGCCTACCCAGTGAAGGTCTTCTATCTTGAAAAATCACTTCAGCCACACCCAGAACTATGCTCACCCCATTTAGTTGAGTGTTTCTTGTTCAAGTGGATGCAATCAGTTAGCTATCATAGTGCCTATTAATAAATGGATGAGTGGAGAAAGACAACATGGCAGACATTTACAATGGAATACTATTCAGCCTTTTCAAAAGGGAAATTCTGCCAGTTGCGATTACATGGGTGAACCTGGAGGACACTATGCTAAATGAAATAAGGCAGGTAGAAAAATACAAATACTACAAGCCCTTATTCTTTATTTTTACAGTATTAGGAATTGAACACAAGTTCTTGCACATGTTGTACAAGTGCTCTGTGGCAGAGCTATATCCCTAACCTGCATTCTCCCACTTACATGTGAAATCCGAAACAGTTGACACAGAAAGATAGGAAGCCACTTGGCACAGTCTTCCCTTGTAGCCCAACCTAGACTTTTGTTTCCATCTACTCAGCATTGTTATGGTGGCTGCATTTTCTCTGCTATGTTCAAGGGCTTTCTAGGGAGACCAGAGCTAAGGGGAGATAGTAGAGGCCTCTCCTTTAGATATCTAGAGGAAAGATGGAGTATGAGGCATCAAACAAGATTCTCCCTCATAGCCTTGCTTTCTGGGGCTCCAAAAAGATGGTCAGCAACAGTTGAAGAAAGTTATAAAAATGGCCTCAACCTATAAACTCTGTTGTTCTACTTGTTACAGGTCAGCTTTCTGCTTCTATTCTCGCCCTAAGCCCCACCTACTCCCAGACACCTGTTACAACTTCCAAGTATAAAACTGGGTCGCTCCTGTTCTGACACCAATAGATAATGTTTATTACAAAGTACTTGCTGCACCACGTAACTTATTTAGTAACTTACATACGGAAAGTCTTTTAGTCTTCACAACAATTTTTTGAGGTAGATAGTATTATTACCCCTGTGTGATAGATGAGGAAATCAAGACTCAGATAGGTTAGGGAAATTGCTCATGCTAGAAAGTTGAAAAGGTTGGGTTTGAACCTTGATAGCTGAGCTACAATTATCTCCCTACATACCTTTCTACTGTAATAAAAATTTTTTATTCACATTTAACAGGCATTTTATTGTCCAACATATGACTATTTTAATCTACAAAAAGGTAATTTGTAGAACACTCACCCAAACTAACACAAGCCAAGCAGCCTGGAAGAAATTCTTTACAAAACAAGCCAAAACATTTAGGACCAGGTAATTTCTTTTCAAACTAACACAAGCCAAGCACCCTGGAATAAATTCTTTACATAAGAAGCCAAGCTATTCGGGATCAGGCAATTTTTTTTCTTCTTTTTCTCCTCAGGCATGAAACTGTTGCACATTAGGAACCATACAGTGAGAGTAAGTTTTGGAATAAAACTGATTTTAACATAAATCATGGTTCTTCCACTTAATGGTAAAGTATTTTTATATGCAAGTTATTTTTATTATTTGAACTTTTGTTGAACTTTAGTTCTTTTATTTGTAAAATAAGGAATATTAATTATATTGCAAAATGGTTGTTAGGATAAAGTGAAGTAATGTATTAAAATGTATGGAATATCAATAAACATTATCCAAAACCCTATCAATTACAGACAAGAAGAGGGAACAGAACCATTCATAATGGTTTAATAATTCTTGCAGAATTATTAAAAATAGCTGGCCAACCAGAAGATGGGCAGAAGAAATTAAATTGAGCCCTTTCACCTGAGAGAAGCTGCCATGCTTTTAGTGTGTGGACAGATAGACAAATGCCCTGAAACAGATTTCTCAGGAATAAACTGTTAGTGTCGCATGAGTGGTCAATGTGAATAAACCTTTGTTTTCAAAAAGGCTGAGACAAAAACCACCTCAGAAATTACTATAAAATAAGATTTACTTTCAAATTATTTTCAGAAAAGTGATGCTATTTCCCATATTGCAGCACATTGGTACATGCATTAATTGTATTTTGAACAATGGCCTTGTTTTGGGGGAAAAGAACATTAATTAGCCTGATGTGACATCCTTGAATTATAATTCATTCTGTGAGCCATCTCACAGCATACAAGACTGGGGGAAAGATTAAACTCAATTTTACCAATTAATCCTGGGAGGAATGACTGCCCAACAGCATGTCTTCTATATTCTTTTAGGAAGCCCTTTAAAGGTCACTTGCTAGTACAGCACACAATGTGGTTACACGATGAAGATCAAGAGCATTCAGATGATGCACTGTGTTGCTGTAATAGTGCTCCATGGTAAACTACTACAAATTGATTACAAATCAATTTCCACTGTAATAACACTGACCAGCTGAAAATGGTACAGATTTATTATCTTACAGCTCTGGAGCTCAGAAGTCTCAGGAGGGGCCTGTCAGGCTGAAACGAAGATGTAAGGCTCTCCCGAGTGGCTGGTGGAGACAGGCCTGAGTTCTAGGCCTGTGATCAAGGCTGTGAAGGTTTGTTCCCTCTAGTAGCTATGAGGCTGAGGTTATGGAGAGCCAAACTGAGCCTAAGGAGGAAACAAGGGTCTAACACCAGGATCATCAGTTCACTGGGCCGCAGGACTCCCTGGGAGTCTAAGAGATTTCACTTGAGGTCAATTAGAGTGCGAGGCCCTTCTTCAGGTCTGACAGTGTATATTTACCATTTCTGTTGAAAACACAAACACACAACTAATATATTTGTTAGGAATACTCTTTTTAAAATTGCAAGAAAGGAGGAGATGAGCCTGTGGTGTTCAGTATAAGTTTGCTTCTAGGAGAGCAAAGCTCATGAGACAAGCCAAGGACATCTTCTTCATGAGACCTACCAGTGAGGAGCAACAAGTGTGACTGCCATGAAAGGCATGGCTGTGCTACTGGGCTGTGTTCTGCAAAGCCCCTGTCAGTCATGTGAAGCCAGACACTGGAGATTCCCAAGGACTCTGGCATGTCATATTGGGGACATTTGCAGAAATGGATCCAGACCGACACTGGCAAGAGCTGGGCTTTGAGGTCAATCTTCCCATACATTTACTTCCCCACTGCAGGGAAGAAACAATGTTCCCGGGGCTGGGCCACTAAGAAAACTTCTGCATGTGCTACTTAGTATGACTGCACAGTGTACGACCTGCTTTCCACTGAGGACTGTTTTGGTTTAGATCTCAACCATCTCCCCAAAGCCTCCTATGTTCAGAGGTGGGGCTTTTGGAAAGTGACTGGATGACAGGATCATTATACTCATCAGCAGTTTATTTCCTTGATAAGTTCAGAGCTAAATACACTCTCAGGAAGCAGAATCTGGTGACAAGAGACAGGTCACCGAAGGCATGACTTTCTCTTTGCTTACTGGCCACCGTGGTGTGAGCATATTTCTTCTATGCTAGTCCCTTCTACTCTATTGTTTCTGCATTTGATGTTGCCAGCCATGGACTGAAATTCCTGCAGGTGTGAGCCAAAATAAACCTCTCTTCCTCCAAGTTGTGGGTCTCAGGTATTTTGATCCCACCATGAGGAAGTAACTGGGACAGGACTTATTCCTAGGAAAGATTTTTCTTCCCTGATAACAAAGCATCTTTTGCCACTCATTCCCCCCCCCCTTTTTTTTCTGCTTAGGCACTGGTCGACTGTGTGATGCCTGGAACTGTGGAAGCTATCTGTCACCATAAGGTCATGGGTTTAAGGAGATGATAGCTTCCCACCAGGGGAGCTCAAACAAAATGATAAGAAAAGCCCGAGTTCTTCATTGCATCATATCAAATCAGCCTTTTGCTCTCAACCATATCTATCCTTTTGGTTCAAACCAGTATTTCTCAGATTTTTTGTTATGTCAGTCAAATGCACTCTTGAGTATCAAGGATACTGAGAAAGTGAAGAAGAGGAGTGTGGCTGGAAAATGAGGGTTATCTGTCATGGCACAGTAGGAAGAACATAGCACTGGGAATTTAGTTGTTAACAGTGTAACCCTGAGGAGTTAATTCTCTCTCCAGGCTACAGCATCCTCTTCTGAGAGCATGAGACATTTAACTACACAATTTCTTGAGATTTTGCAGTTCCAAATTTTATTCTGAACACACAGGAAGGCCTTGGGTGCTACGGTTGGGCAAATATTCACAGAAGATTTTGGAAAAGAGTGAGAGTAGTTGTTCTATGGCCAATGCTTAGTTCCAGGTTTGCTAATAAGGAGTCCCTTGTTTATTTCTGAGTTTGTGTCTCCTATGTCTTACCTGCTCTGGGGGACACTCATGAGAAGGCTCATTAGATGTCTCATTTGTAAAAGCAATTTGCATGCAAAGAGCAAATGCTTCCCTTTCAGGAGCAGGTGTTGTTGTAGGGTGGAGTGGAAGGTACTGGCTAATGCCTTGTCATCCAAATGCATAGAAATTTCTGGTATCCTGGGAAGGTTTGGCACAATGCTGGGAGAGAGCTAAAGGGAATACATCTGAATAAATTAGTCTGTTTACTTATTTTCTGATTCTGCAGAATAGAGCTTTGGCAGGATCTGAGGGAAGCATCAGCAGGAGGACGACATCATATTTCAGCCAGTTTCATTTTTCTGCTTAGATTCTGAAAAATAGTCTTGCTTAGCTTTGCAGCCTCCTGCAGTTGCTGCTGTTTCTCTCTGGTCTGGTTGCCTGTGCTGCCAGCTCAATCAGTTTCTTCAGTCTTGTTGTTTTTCTACAAAATCATTTTTTTCTTCACTTTGCTCCTGCTCTTCACTACCATAATATCTATTAAGCTCTGTCTTTTTCTTTCTTTTCCTCCACCTTTTATTATGTCTCCCCTATCATCCTCTCCTCTTTCTTGATCTACTGCTACTGTCTGAAAGGCTTTTTTGACCTTTGCACATTGATGTTCCTAAAATATCCTGAGATCTCTGGAGGTCAAGATTATCTGATGTAATCATACACAAGTATTTTACCATTTGTGAGTCAAAGAGAAGTTCAAAGTCAAGGTCTTGTTCTGCTTTTTTGATAGTACTCTACAGCATAATTTTTAACTCTGTAAATATTCTTTATAAAAGCTGGGGCTAGGGATGAAGGGTAGATTCTAGGGCTGAACAAGGGAAGGGCATAAAGATGAGCTATGTGCGGGGCTTGCACTCATCCACACAGCTAGCTCTTTCCACCTGCAGTTTCCACGTCCATGCATTCCATGACCTGTGGGTGGAAAATATTTGAAAAACTTGTGTCTGCTCTAAACATGTATAGACTTTGTTTTCCTTATCATTACTTTCTGAACAACACAGTAAAATAAATTTTTACATGGCATTGATGTTGTATTATAAGTTATCTAGAGATGATTTTACAAGTGTATACTTTTAAACACAAAGGAAGGCCTTGGGTGCCACAATTGGCAAATATTCAATGAGGATTTTGGAAAAGAGTGAAAGTCATTGTCCCTGGGGGGAAGCATATAGATCTTATGCAAATACTATGTTGTTTTACACAAGAGACTTGAAACTCATTATTTTTTGTTATCTGGATCCAAGCTTATATAGATACTGAAGGTTAACAATGTACACATTTTGCATACACTGAAGATAACCGTGAAATTCCAAAACAATGAACTGAAAACTATAAGTGGAGATAAATCATCTAATGCATACACTTGTCCTACACCCAGATTGTATATAGATGGAGCAGACTGGAGCTATAAAGGAAAAAATTTACACTTTCAGTCATGGTTGCCCCAGGAGATATGAAAATTGAATGTGTTCTATCCTAACAGACTCCTACCAGCTGGAGTACACCCAGACAGCAAGCCCTTAATGAATCCAACCAAAGACTTTCCTGACCAATAAACACAATGAAATACACACCTATGGGTTCACTGGGCCATCTCTGAAGAGTAATGTTCAGACCTTAGTCACTATGTGCCCCTTTTTCTAGATTATAAGTCTCTGAAAGATCCCCAGCCATAGTTTTACTGTGCTTTATTTCTCAAGGATCCATGTGTTGGAAACCTGGTCTCTAGTATGGGATTTTGAGGGGTGGAGTCTTGTGGGAGCTCACTGAGGTGCTGCCCTTGGAAGGGATTAAGTACTTCTCATGGGATCCAGTTAGTTCTCAGGAGAGAGTTTTTACAACAGAGCAAGACTGGCACCTCCCAGGCTTTCTGGCTTCCTGTTTTTCTTCTATCTTTTTCTCTTGCATGCACTTACATCATGATACTACCTGTCATGGTGTGATGTAGTCAGAGGGCATTTGCAAGAGCCATCACCATACCAGTTGGACTTTCAACTTTCCAAACTGCGAGTGAAATCAACTTCTTTTCTTTATAAATTACCCAACTTCAGGTGTTTTGTGGAAAAGAGACCAATATGGAAAGGACTGAAGCAGAAACCGGTATACTTTCATCAGCTAACTTCACTATTGTGTATTTCTTTCTCTGGCAAAGGAAAAAATTGGCTTTGTGGACTTTACTTATTTATTATTTTGTAGCTATGTTGTTTATGTTTTATTTCTCGAATACAGGTTGTGTGGGGAAAAGTCATACTTAGCATTTGGCAACAGCTCATAAACAACTCTAAACTAAGAAAATTAAAAAATACACAAAACCCTCAACCAAAATACCCAAGTAAAATAAAACAAAAAACAAACTAGTAAGATCAGCAACCACAAAATAACAACACAAATCTTATTAGTCTTAAAGGGCCATGCTGAGAAATTGAATGCCAAAATAACTTCCTAACTCAGATAATTTCCAAGAAGAAGTTGACTTCAACTAGACTACACCAATTTCCACTGTGGTCTAGATTTAAGTACTGCTTCTTTGTTTGTGTGGCTTCTTTGGCTTAACATTCAAAGTCTGGCAACTGATAAGAAGCCAAGGCCAGAATTTTAAGAACAAAAAATACTTGCCTGCTACTTTTTAATTATTTACCAGGTATGCTGCAAAATCTGGTTTGTTTAGTTAAGAGCCATGTGCATGCTTGACTTATGCTATGAATTCTGGATTTGTTCAGAAGAATAAATCCAGAACTTTGCTTAGTTCATTTTCTTTTCCAGTCTTATTAAAAGAACTAAGAAAACTCTCAGTTCAGTAGTTCTGCACCAACTTCAAACCGAGGGAATTATTGGAGTTCTCTGCGTCATTCCTCAATGAAAGAAATATCCGCACTTTCCTCATAAGTGTACTTCCCTCCTACATCAAAACATTGTTATGATTTGTTTTCCCCCAGTGGAAAATTACTAACGTACTTCATACTTGTGAAGGGAATATATTGAACATGTAGTACAATCTGTTTGATGTACTCCTTGCTCTAACATGAAAATATCACAACCCAATATTTTTTCTGTCGGTAGCTGTCCTTTCTTTTAGTGATTTTGGCCCATAATTTGAAGAGGGCATTGTAATGCTTTGCATGTCTGGAATAATAATGAGACCCACTGTCTTAATGGTAGTCTTCCACCTTATTGTTGTTGTTTGAAGTAATGTTTATTCAGTTCCTACCATCTAAGGTTTTATCATGGGCAAGTACAAAATGGCATTTGAGTGTATTCTCTCTACCTCTTGGGAGGTCAAGTTAAGCAATTTTCTTTCCTCACTCTTTCAAATATTTATTCACAAGCAGAGGAATGAATATAAGAGGAAGTTTTTGATAATTCAAGAGACAAACCAGAGGGAATGCTCCACCCACGAGTAAATGTTTAATGGCATATTTCTAGAATGAAGACAGTAGGAGAGTATAAACAGTGGGTGTGAGGAGACCAAAAGAATGAATTTACGAGGTTATTTCTGATCCTTTTGTAGAATCTTTGTTGGAGAATGTATTCATTATCAACTGTTCTACAATAAGCCACCCTAACATTTGTTGGCTTAAAAGAACAATACTTTATTGCATCTCTAGATTCTCAGGGTTGAAAATCTGAGTAGTTCTATTACTTTGGTCTCACCATGTAACTGGTGTTTCTTTCAATTTGGGGTTGAAGGTCTAGGATAGCATTACTCACTATCACAAGTTGGTCCTGTCTCAGGCTTGCAGGTGGGGAACCATGGCCTTTCCTCTTTCATGTAGGTTTTTAGCTTCAAGTAGAGTAGAGAGTAGAGTAGAGTAGAGTAGAGTAGAGTAGAGTAGAGTAGAGTAGAGTGGACTTTTTCATAGAATGGTGGCCTCAGTAAGGCTTAGGTTTTGGAACTTTTACAATGTTGTGTTTGCTAGATTCTACTGGATATTTCCAATCAGGAGATTCCAAGAATATTTCAGGTTCAGGGGATGGAAAAAAAGACTTCATCTTTTGAGATGAGAGGGAGGGAGGGAGAGAGAGAGACAGACAGAGAGAGAGAGAGAGAGAGAGAGAGAGAGAGAG
>NDGN011502855.1:7565-19848 GCA_002564285.1 Tympanoctomys barrerae
TTCTTTCTTTCTTTCTTTCTTTCTTTCTTTCCTTCTTTCTTTCTTCCTTCCTTCCTTCCTTCCATCCTTCTTTCCTCCCTCCCTCCCTTCCTTCCTTCCTTTTCTTTTTTTTGGGGGTGGTGGTGACGCTAGGGCTGGAGCTCAGGGCATCTTGATAGGTAAGCAAGTACTCTTCCATGGGCCTGAACCCAAGCAAGTCCTGATATAGAGAGGGCAAAGCTAAATGTTTTTCTTTTGGGGGGATGAAAATAATGTTAGTTTTTGATGCCTAATATCTATCTTCATCAAATGAGTCATTTGGAATTTAGGATCAGGGCAAACCACTTTGAGAGTTCGAGATACCACCAGGTGTGAGAGAACTAACTATTTAAATGGTGTAGTTGTGCCCTGTAGTCAAGGATACCAGAGATAGTAGCCAAATTCAAGAGAATTCCATTATCTAGAAATGCAAAGGGACTGTGGAACCAGCCCATGTGGCTTATTTCATTTGTGACTTGGAACAAGGTGCCTAAGACCTTTGTGTCTCAGTTTATACCATACATGGAGATAGACGACACAGTAGCACCTCCCTCAAAGTCATTGGGACCGTCAAGTGAGAAAATGCATAAGAGGTACTTAAATGGTGCATGTAAAGTGCTCAGTAAATGACAAATCAGTGTGACCCATCATTGCTAGGTGTTCTTAGGATTTGGATAAAAAGATCAAAAGAAGAGAAGAGCTAGCAAGCTTAAGGAGAAACCAGCATGGTGGTCTACCCTAGACCTTCCTGCTAGGTACCTGGGCTCTGGTCCTATTTCTCTCTTGATGTCAATCAGCAGATAAAGGACCAAAAGAATGGAGGGGAGCGCTGAGGCAGAGGTGAACATGAACTTGTGTCTTTACCTATTAGATAAGGTTTGCCATGGGGGTGTGTGGCAAGCTCCTGTCCCTCTCAGGTACAGCAGAGAGGATGTCGGACTTCCAGGAGAGTGAAGAAGGCTGGTACATGGAAATAGATTACCATTAAACCCAGGGATTTATGGGATAGTAAGGGCCACTACCAGTGAAAACGGCCAGGGCAATTTCTTAAAAATAAAGGGCCTCACTATAGAGTTTTGGCTGGCCTTGAATTCACTATGTAGCCCAGTTTGGCCTGGAGTTCATGGTGGTCCTCCTGCCTCAGCCTCCCTAGTGCTGGTATTACAGGTATGCATCCCCTCACCTGGCAGAGGGGATGTGTTAAAAAAAAGACATTTCCTTTTCTTTCCCACCAAAGACTTTTCTGACCACTCTATCTTTAGAATGGATTTGTGGATACCCACAAACATCCTAACCCTTTCCCTGTTTTATTTTCCTCCTCAGTAATTAGCACACTGTAACATATATCACCAAATGCATTATTAAGTTTCTTTTCCTAGTAGATGTAAATCATGAGAGTAGGCTTTTTTTTTTTCTTTGAGAGTAGGAAAATTTATTGGAGAATAGGAATGGGGAATGAGGGAGAGAAATAGCTCCTGAGGGGTTGGTGGGGCCCCGAATGGGTTGCCCGAGCAGGCTACTTTTGTTCTTGTCCTCCACTGCCATCTTCCTAGCACCTAGCACAGTGTTCAATGAATATCCCAGCAAGTGTTCTACAGATATTTGCTGGTTGAAAGGAAAAGACCAGTCCTTACTGATCTTAGAGTGTTTGCGGTGTGAGGAGCTGAGGGCCTTCCGAGGCATTTCTGAAGATTCTGTGATGCCCTGATTATGCATGAGGAATACTTGTTAACAACAGAACTGAACAATTTCTGGGCCCTTGCACCCCTCCCACCCCCGGGACAGTAGGCACACAACATCAGAATTCTGTGCGTGATGTGGAAGCTTATTATGACAGTATTCTCTCCAGAATTTGGCCACTGGAAGTGATTCTCAAACCTTGTGATTCACCCACTGTTACTTAAAGAAACAGTGAAGGTGCAAGGGGAAAGGACTCCAGAAGGCCAAAATTCCAACCTCAAATGGCAATCATAGCCTCATAGCCACCTTGTGCTGTATTTTACGTACTATAAGGTTTTTGTTGTTGTTTTGTGCCAGTGGTGGTGGTACTGAGAATCAAACCTGTAGTGCACTGCTACTGAGTGACCTCGCCAGCTCTTTTTTATTTTTATTTTTGAATTTTGAGACAGATCCTTGAATTGCACAGGGAGACTTGAACTTGCAGTCCTGCTGCGCCCGCCTCCCCAGGTGCTGGCCCAGCAGCTGTGAACCTTCACCCCGGCTCTGTTTGCTCTCGAGGCAGGGTGTTGCTCTGTGTTGTTTCAGTTGACCTTGAACACCTGTATAATCCTGGAAGACCACAAATCTGCGATCCTCCTGTTGCAGTCTCTGGAGTGCCGGGGTTCTCGGTCTGGACCACCTCACTTAGTTTTATTTTTTAAATAAAGTCCTTCCAAGATAGACGTTATACTGCCACTTATTTTGCAGATGGGATGGCCAGAGCCTTGTCTTTTACAGTAAGTAGAGCTGGGATTTGAATCTTGCTTTGTCTGAATCCAAACTTACACTTTCTCTAAAATTTCAGCTTGCTTTTGCATATGAGCTTCAACCTGCTCCCTCCAGAATTGTGCAGGAGATCTTTTATTTTGAAAAGATGGAAGTTAGCCCTCTGCCTGCCCTGCCTTGTAACTGAAATGTTTTTAACGCTTGCTCTGAGCAGATGTGCCAGGGTGCAGCTATGCTGTGATGTTTGTGCCCAAACGGAAGATCCCTATCAAGGCAATGAGTAAACCCTAGGCATGACAAGAATCGTGATGGCCTTCATCCCCTTTCTCTTTTAACAAAGGAGACTGTGGACATAGTGCAAATGTGCCCTTGGCCGGAGTGTGCAGGAGTTCATGTGCTCAATGCCAAGGTGTTGCTCTTACTAACCTCAGGCTGCAAACTCCTCTTCTGAATTTTCTCTTACAGCCTGCAGCTCTTTCTTTAAAGATTTCCCCAGTGATAACCAATCTTGTCCTTCTGGTGTGGATTTGATTTTAAGAGAGGCATTTGGAGCCGGTGAGTAAGGTGGGGAAACAACTGGATAAGATTTTGAGTCCAGGGTAATTTGCGAGTTGAATGCAGGGATAGTAGCTTTGCTTCTGAAGTTTAACTGTCTCAGAAAGTTTTTAAGGAAGGTTCTAGAAGTGCTTTGACCAGTGTCTGCAGTGGTGGAAAAGTGCATCTAGTCCTCGACTGCTTTGGAGGGTAATGGTCACTTGAGTATGTTAGATTTGTCTGCCAGCCCTAAGAAAAGGAATTGAACTGTAACTCTAGAGCTCCAGCTCGACTGATTTCTTTGGGTACTATCATTTTTTTCAATCAGAACATGCCTGCATTGTTGTGAATTATAGCTCTGCAATAAAAAGAACCAGGATGTGAACATTTACTCAACAAACACTGTTGCACAGGCAAACAAACCAACATAAAATAGCTGCCGAGGATCCTGCGAACCTAATATTCATGGAAACAAACAAAAAGCAATATGCTATATTACACTAAAAACTTAAGGCAAAAGTAGATAATGAGAATAACAGTTGGGGGAATGATGTTTTTTGGCTATGGCTATAAAACGGAAGTTAGAAGAGATTCAAAATGATATTCTTATCTGGATAGAGAGCCTGGTGCTATAATGAATTAGAATGCACAAGGAGGAGGTCACTCATGAGATTTCTAGCCTGTAGAATTCTTAATGACCTTAATATTTAGAACTTTAAAGTATTTTATGGGAACATATTTTTACACTGGAAATGACATCCAAATTTAAGATCCTTCTCTTCAAAAAAGCTAACATTTTATAATCCCATCATGAAATCTCTCAATCAGAAGAAATGGATATTTTGTTTTCATTAAGTCACTTATCATTTAGGTAGAGCTGGGTAAGAATAATTACAGTATGATTAGTGACCTAAGTTTGAAATGAAAATCGTTCAGACAAGATTTCAGTACATATTTTCTATCTCCAGAAGCCATGAAATATTTTATTAGACAGTATATCACAAATGAAGGTCTATGTAAACATTAAAAGCTACTCACTAAATTTAAATTATTTTGGTTGATATGAAAATAGAGGAAAAGGGAGCCCTTGTATTAACCCAGGGTGGAAATCATTTAGTAAATGATTCCTATCTCAAGATTTTCAAGATTTGCCATTCATTGAAAATTACAGTATCAATAACAGTTCTCTTTAGTATAAAATTGCAATGAGCCAGGGTAGTGGTAGTTCTTAAGCATGAATTCAAGTAAATACTGTTGTGACCTTTCAGATTACATTTCTCAAAAGTAACATTGCCTGATGTTTTATAATAAATATCTGTGTTTTGACTAATAAGTAATAATACAGACTACATTTAAAAATATATATATCTAATGTGTCCAGTCTTTGTATGTACCTCCCCATCCACTTAACACAAACATGAGCAGATGTTAAAATGTCATGGTTTCAGTCTGTGTTTGCAAGTGTTTTCAAATTAAAAGACGAAAACATTTCCCTATTATCTTACTACAATTATTCTGCAAATATTTAAATTTTAAGTTTGAAAGCAAAGAATGAGTTTTGAGTTCAAAAGCATGACTTTGGGGTACAGACAGTTGTCCTAGTATTTAAAAAGCCTCAGTAAAAGAGGTCCTCATTCCTAGACCATTAAAGGACGCATCAGCCCTTGTTTTGCCATATCAGAGAACATTTCAGCTTTATTTGTTGTTGTTATTTGAGACAGGATGACCTTGAATTTTCTATGTAGCTCAAGCTGGCATCAGCCTTGAAATCTGGCTTTTGATCCTCCTGCCTCAGCCTCTGAGTGCTGGGATTAAAGCTGTGTACCACCACACCTGGTTCAAAGGGTATTTCAAGAAAAGTGTGTGAACATTAAAATCTTGATTTGTTGATTGTGTTCGCCTGAGAATCCAAAAAAAAGAAGCCCAAGCTACAGAAGGCAGACCTTTGGCACTGGGGTACAGCCCGCCTCTCCCGCCTGGCTGGAGCCCAGCTCTCTGGGGTGAAAAGGCAGGGCAGATAGATGGGTGAGTCTTGGTTCTGCTTTTCATGGGCCTCATGGTTTCATGCAAATCATGTAATCAGTCTAGGTCTCTGTTTTGTTGGTTGCTAAATTAGGTTTAAAATGTTTACAACTTTTTGCCCCTTATGTATGAAAAATACCGAATATATATTTTGACTTTCTCATATAGGAGAAACCAGTTGAAATGAAAGCCTGTGTCTGTGCGACTTGTTTCACTTAACATTATGTTCTCAAATTGCATCTGTTTTCCTCTGGATTCAAGTTTGTTTTTCTTGAGGATGATGATACTCAGGGTATTAACTATTATTATTTTTTATTATTTCTTTATAAAAAGTAAAAGTGGCACAGTGTGGGACAGCTGGGAGGATGAGACAGACGGTCTACTGGTCTGCGTAGTGGTCACTTGGCGAGCTCAGCGATCAAGTTCAGGCCTCGGCCCCGGTCTGAACTAGCTGCGGGCGGCGTGGTGAGGGGAGCGTATGGCTTCTGAGGGGGTCTGATTCCCACAAGGCCCCCCCAACTTCCTTCCTGTCTGCACCTCGCACGCCGCCCTTCGCGTTTCGCCACCCCTCTGTAAGGCTGGAAGCAGGGGCACGCTGGGGAGGGGGCTGCCTGTGGGTGCCAGTGCCTCTAAGCTCGGGACTATTTTGCTTCCTCTTCCCTCGCCAGCCCTCCTTGCAGCCCCTTATAACTGTTTAAAGAAAGAGCAGAGAGGGAGCGAAGGAGAGAGAGCTACTGAGAGCAGCTGCCATCAAGAAGAGGCATTTCCAAGAAAGGAAGACAGTTAGATAACTGTTCCTTCCTCCCTCCTCCCAAGAAAACCCCCTCTGAGATTCAGCCCTTTGTGAAGATCAGAGGTTTCTCACAGTTGGGTGCTGGAGGAAGCCCCAAGCCTGGCTCCTGTTTCCACACCAGAGGAAGGGTGGTCCGGCAGCTGGGTTCCAGCCAGCAGGAAAGGAGTGTCACAGCCTGCGTAGCAGCGCCTCCCCAGCCCTCCAGACCCTGCGGGCCACCACGGGCCACACTAGAGTCACGGCAGAAAGTGTGTGAGGGCTGAGGCAGGGCCTGAGCTCCCAAACCAAGCTATGGCCCCTGGCTTTATTTCCCAGAGCAGAGCTCACCTCACCTTGGCTGAAGGCAGAAGTTGCCTTTACCCCAGCCACTGCTCTTCTGAAAGAAAGGGGATGTTGTCTCTTGCTGTTTTGAACTCTCTGCCACCCCAAATCTTCTAGAAGCTGGGGTGGGAGAAATCCTTCATCCTCACTTTGCCAGGGCACATCAGTCTTCAACCTGGCTGAAACGGGCCTGGTCCGCAGTGGCCAGGCACCCGTGGGCTCTTTAGCGAGAGCAAGCAGCCTACCCTTGAACAACAATGCGAAGAGCCTCCTCACACACTTTTGGGGCTGCGCCCTGCTGAGAACCCCGGTTCGCTTTGGCCTGCCCAGTCCTCTATGGGACAACCCAAGGAAGTTTCTCTTAGTTTAGCACCAGAGGCCCAGAATGCTCCCTCATCTTGAACTATGTTCATTTCTATCCAGTGAGCACTGAATTTTCTATGTGTTTTGTTTCTTGCTTCATGCTATTTGCCGAACCACACAGCATTGTTTCTTTTAACCTCACTCCTTGCCTTAGCTTAATTGTAAGCTTAATTTCTCTTGACCTCATTTTAAAATCTCTCGTTTGTAACTTATTTTTATCTTGCTAAGGTGCACCCACCAGTACAAGCTAGTCCAATTTTTTCCCCCTGTAATGGGGATTGAACCCAGGCCTCATGCTTGTGAGGCAAGCGCTCTGCCCTTGAGCTACCGTCTTGGTCTAGATCCGTTGATAAAGTCAGAAATAAATAAGGTGCCCAACTGGCGTAGGGCATTAGGTTCTGCTCACCTAATAACAATGCAATGGCGATTTAGCTTTCCACAGAGTATTTTCTAGAAGATAATACATCCGTCAGAGAGCTCATGCATCTTAGTGGACAGATTCAGTTTCTACCAAGCTTTAACAAATTGATACTTGTGTTTATGTACGAGTCTCTTGTGTGGTTGGTAACTACAAGTCCATCTATGAGACAGTCATCTTTGTACCATTTATTCCTTGTGTTGCTGTGTCCAGACATGTGAATCTTCTTTGACTTCTTTACACACGCTGGCTTGTTTCCACCTCAGGGTGTCTGCACATACTGTTTGCTCCTGTCAAGGATGTTCCCTCCTTAATCTCCCCTGTGGTCTCCTTCTTGTCCATTAGAACAATGGGGACTGCATAAGAGAGAAGTTTAAAATACTAGTGACACCCAGGCCTCAATCCAGGCCAATTAATTTAGAATCTTTATGAGAGGAGTCCAGGTGCTGATACTTTTCAGAAGCTTCTCAGACAATACTAATTTTTAGCTAGGGCTATCGGCACATTCAAGTTTCAGCTTAACTGTCAGCTGCTCAGAGAAGCCCTCTCTGGCCACCCCGAGGATGTAGATACTGTTGAGCTGTGTGGCTCGGCTGCTTCTCTGGCTCCTTTGCCATTCGTGGCTGTGTTTTAGAATTACTACACTTCTTAGAGTGTTGTTTCTGAGATTCCTCACCCACCCATCCAGGCTCTGAATGCTGGAATGACCAGGATGACATCATGTGGATCTTTGGGCTTTTCACCCATGCACAGTATCAGGCCTGAAACAGGATTCTTAGTGAGTGCGTCCCCAACTCAACCCCAGCACTGAACACTGTGTCTCAACAGACAAGGGCTCTGCCATGTCCGCTCACTTGAATGGAAGTGACTTTATTCCAATGGCCCACAGGCATTTTGACCAAGACATCACCCTGGTGGAGGCACTTACAGCTAGCTGAACATTTAGGACACAGGCGGTTGAGACAGCACTGTGAAAGGTAGTTGGTTCAGGCAGTGCAGCCGTCATCTAGATTACTGCAGGTGGTCTCCACAACTGGATCGCAAAGGGCCAAGACAAATAAATTTGTGTTTTCAGGCAAATAATGAAACTCCAAATGTATGAAAACAACTCAGAGTTCAGCACCTCCCTGCACAGGTGCAGGGCAGCAGCCGAGATCTCAGTGTGGTTGAGCTCATTCTTTCCAAATTATTATTTGGTAATTAGTAATAAGGCAAAGCCACACAAATGCCCCACCCTGCTGTGGCCCCTCACGGCTCCCCCATGCACCAGGCCTACATGTGAGGTCCCAGGTGCTTTGCCCCACGCTTAAAGTAACCAAGACCCATCAGAGAAGTGGATTCTGTTTTTTCTCTTCTTAGTTTTACTTTCTTCAAGAATCATCTTCATTTTTCACTCTCTGTTCCTGGAGTTGTATGGAGGGGTTTTGCTGGAGGAAAGTGGTGTTATGGGGAGAGAAATGATCTGAGGATGAGAGATGTGGAAGAAAGGATGAGAGATGTGGAAGGAAGGATGAGAGATGTGGAAGGGAGAGATAAATTAGAAACAAACGCAGCCATGCAGCAAGGGTCTCGTTCTGCCTCTTAGCTGGCTAGGTTTCATGTTCTTATGGGCTTGGGGGGAAATGCACGTATACACCCCCAGGCCCACACAAATGAACCCCCCTCTGCAGAGAAGCCAGCTACAGGAAACTGACTGATGCACAGGAACTTGCTAATCGCTTTGTCACACTTGGATTGTTCCTGCTGTCTCGGTCACCTCACACACACTGAGCCCGGCCGCTGCTGGTTGGCTTCTTTACCGGTGCGATTTCACGTTTTTAGTTCTTCCAGTGTGAATCAGTCATATTCGTGGATGGCAAGGCCGGGGCACTCAGCACACTGAAGAGCCTAGGGCTGTGTTTCTGTTTTACCTACCTGCACTGGGTGAACTTGACTTCCGGAGTCAGGCATTTTGGTGGCAAGACATTTTGGGGGGCATTCCACAACAGGTAAGATTTTTACCTTTTAAAAGCTATTTCTTCAATGTCAGCAGAAATCTTTCTGATTGTATTTAGCTTTTCCTTTAGGTTGAAGATGGTAATTAGTGTGTTTCACCTATTAAAAAGTGTGGAACCAACTTACAGAAGGTGGGAGAGTCACTCTGCTCTCCATCCCCTCCCCTGAAGTCCGAACAAGGCACATGTAGGCTTCAGAAACATTAAACAGGACAGTGGCTGGGTTTTTAGATGGTTTTCTAGATGTTTCCATAGAGAGTACATGGGCTTGTAATTGACTATCACTGAGCCCAACTCTATGGGCAGTTTAAAATTTAAACTTTAAATATTACCCAATGTATGATGAATAAACCTAAATATGCTCTAATGTGTGCAGACATCAACCCTAATATATTCAGAAAAGACAGAACCAAAAATCCAAATGATGTAGATTTGGACCCCAGATTTCTCGCTTGTTTGTTTAACTATAGCCAATCACCACTTTCTAAAGGCAGCCTATGATGGCTATGTCGTGCTTTGAAATCAAGTTTAGTTTTTTGAAGTGGTTTGATTTGGACACATGCTGTGAAGATAGTTTGATTTGGAGACATTCAGTGGCATGGGTTGTAGCTAAGTAAAGTTTGGGAAATTGGTGGGTTTTGGTGCTTTGCTAAAACTAAAGCTGCCACTGAAGTTTTCAAGCAAGATGATGAGCACTTATTGCTTCTGAGCTGGTGCTGTAGACAATACAAGAGAAATACAAAGAAAACTCGTCTTTAGTGGAACTTAGAATCTAGTAGTTGTAGTGAGAAATAGGACTGAGGCAGCAGGGCATGATGGGAATTGGCAAGTAGTAGGGTGGCAGGGCTGAGGGGTTCCAGGAGTTCAGGACAGGCACTTGCGGGTGGGACCTGGAGAGGTCAGAAAGATAGTGTTAGAAGGATATGGAGTTTTAGTGCATGGAGAAGGGGAAAGTTATTTCGACCCTGAGCTCGGAGTGTCCTTTGACAAAAGTGAGCTTGACTTGATGGGGGTGACCGACCTGAGGAGAGGAGCAAGTTTCTTTTACACACAGCCAGAAATAGGATTAGAAAGTTAGTGTGTGGACAGATTAAAGGGACTGGGAGGGATGGCTGAGGGAAATGGACCCTTTCCTCCTTATCAGCTATCTCAGCTCTGAGTTCTGTTTGAGGGGAGCATGGCAGTCTTTATCTCCATCTTTGGGGTTGCTTTCTGCACCCTCAAGTCTGTTGGTGGTCCCTCCTTTGTCCTTTAGTGTCTTCCCTTAGTGTACCATTTATGCAGAGAAAGGCCTGTGTGGCTTGTGGTACAGAGAAAACCTGCACTTCTGGTTTTATGTTTTAAGAAGGTCTTTCAATCATCCTGTAATTAATGTGGCCTTCCCCTTGGGAGGACAAGTTGCCTGGGGGTAAGCAGGTCTGTGTTCCTCAAAAGCCCATCCTAAATCCCACGAATCAGGTGTTACAGCCTGTGGATGTCTGAATGAGGTGTTATGGAGAGGACACGTTGCTGTTCTGTCTTTGGTTGTGGCTGTTGGGACTAAGGTTGTCGTAGTGGCTCCTGACTGTGAAATATCTGAGTCCATATGATACAAACATACAGAATAGGAGGCAGCTTGCTGTGTAGTGAATCAATCCTCTTTTGGCCGTGGAAGCCTGAACAAATCATTTAAATTCTTCAATGTTTAGATTTTTAAAATATCTGTGAAATATCTCTAATGACAGTCATAATAACTGAAAGTACTAATCCCAAGGGTTGCGGGAGAGATAAAATGAGATAAAAAATATGTGAAGCACTTAGCCTAGTGCCTGGCATAAAATAAACTCTCAAAGATGTAGCTATTATGATTCATTTAAAAATTTTATCAGTACGTGTTTGCAGTACATGACGCTTACATGGACCTGAGGGAGTGGGTATAGATGCATATTACGTCTTGATTCTTTTTTGTTCCCTTTCCCCTCTCCACTCACTTCCCTTCCCCCAACGCTTCCCTTCTCCTTCCCCTATTTCCATTACTATTGTTATCTTTAGTTTATTATGTTAGGAAATATAATGTTTACATTCCTTGTGGCTGTTTGGTAAAGACTTGGTTGTGGACACAAATGAGGACAGTCTGATCCCTGGGCTGAGAGCAAGCTACCTACAAACTAACACTTTTAATGCCAATCCTTTCAAAGGAAATTGGGGGTGACAGGTAGAGGCCAGGCACTAATTTTTTTTTTCAGCGCCAAGTATGCACTAGACATAAGACTTGGTGGTTTATACTGACAGCATGGTTTTTTAAAAGGGAAAATCAGATTTTCCGTAGCAGCCTCTCGGCTCCTAATAGAACTTCTCTGAGTATCTGCTGTATTACTTCTGGGCCTCTGTGGTTGATGTTGCTCTCTGAGTGCTTTGATTGGAATCATACAGGGACTTGGCATTATGGGCAGAGAGTGACATTTTTTTTTTCCTGGAATTGTTTCTATTGCATTATTTAACTCTATGATATTTTGATTTTAGTACTAGTAAGGCACAGGTGAAATGCACTCATAATCAGGAGTTTGAACCATTTTGGTCTCTCTCGTCGCTTATTTGGGTTCTGTATGCTTGGGTCTGGACGGCAGCCAAGATTAAAAAGCAGCTTGTTTCCTCTTCTACCCTCTAGATTAGATATCCTTTTGGGCTAGAAAGACCCCTTTTAAAAATACAAGCACAGCTGGTACCTTAATTATGCAGGAGATTTTTAATTATGTGTGCAGATTACTTTAATCAAATGGTAATAGTGGTTTTTTCCTAGACACTCCCCAAGAACATAAGGGAGGGAATTTGGGGCTCTGTGTGTGTGGATGGATGGATCCCATCAGGTATGAGGAGGAGCCTGGAGGGCATCAGTACTGGGCTTGGCTGCACAGTGGGGGAGGAGGGTGGGAAAGATGGAAGGGAGGTCTAGCGGGAAGGCAGGCGCCAGAAACATGCAGCCCTCCATGGTGCGTTCGTTACTGGACTCCAGCAGCTGCTTGAATCCCCTGAATAACTTCTTAGTAAGTTGCATAACAGATTGTCATGCTATTCACCAGATGTGGACAGTAGTTCAGAGGCAATGTTGATTTGTCTAGTTTTGGCCTGGAATAGTATTTCCTAAAGCTTACTGGACATTAAGACCACTTGGTGGTGGGGCCTGCCCCTTAGCTCAGTTCTATAAGTGGCTGCTTCAACAAAGCAGTCAGGCTCAGGTTTGATCCCCACAGCTCAAGCCAACCAAACCTGCCCTGAAGGCATTCGGAGCAAAAAAAAAAAAAAAAGCCTCTGCCATTTTTAGGGGCAAGAGAAATGGCTCAGTGGAGTAAGCACTTCCCTGGCAAGCGCAAGGGCCTGAGTTCAATTCCCGGTTCC
>NDGN011502857.1:1441-15673 GCA_002564285.1 Tympanoctomys barrerae
TCTTGTCTAAACACTATTAGTACAAATCTTCCTTCTCATTGAACTAAGAGAAAGTAGCTGTATGTCTATGCTATTTTATATATACATATATACATTTTTTTCACTACAAAATGGTCCTTCATTTATTTGAAATGTTTTCAATGATTTTCAGGACAGGAATAAACTCTGAGGGCTGGGGATGCAGCTCAGTGGTAGAGTGCTGACTTAGCATGCACACAAAACTCTGGGTTCAATCTCTGACACCAAAAAAAGATTGAAAAGAAAACCCCAGACTGGCTAGTCTAAGGGTGTTCCTGTTTTCACTTGACTAAGATCAACAATAGAAAACTTATTGACATTGCAACCTACTACAAAAAAAATAAAGTAGTTCACTGAATGACATTTCACCATGCTATGTAGCCGTTCTGTTTTCTAGCCTATTCATTTTAAAGAAAAAAGTCCTGGCCAGGAACCATTCCATTGATTTTTATGAGCCACTACTGTATGGGCCACTAGAAGAAGCCAGAACTAATCTTGTCTTTTGGCACAAATTTGGTCTCTTCTTTTATGCTCGGTGTTCATCTGTTCATTTTAATACCAGCATGGCCCAAGCCCCTGACTTCATGAAAGATCATGTTTTATTTTTTAATTTATTTTTAGTGTATTTAGTACAGGGTATCACTACGTAACTCGGACTCATAGTGATTTTCCTGTGTTCAGCCTCCCAAGAGCTGGGATTAGCGGCACACGCCCCCATGCCCAGTCTCAATTGCCATCTCAGTGCACCCCGGGGGCGGGGCTGGCACAGCACAATGGAGGTTGAACCTGGCCACTGCGTTTGCCTAAGCAGCCGTTTTAGTCCAGTGAGCCATCAGACCGGTCCTAGGATTACATTGTAAAAACCTGGACCACAGCAGTCAGTTGTTAGAGTCCCCTCAGGTCAGTTTCCAGATAGGAGAAGCTGGAAACTTCACTCCTCACACCCCCATTCCTCCTCCCCTGACCCCAGCCAGGCCGCATCTGGAAATCCATCCTGTGCTGTCAATGGAACCGTCCTTACAAAGACCACTTCTCTCTTCTTTCCTGGCTTTCAGCTTCTCTTACCTCCCTTATCTTCTTTGTTCCTAAACTGAAGATCTGTATAGATTTGTAAGTTCCTCACTATACACATTTAATGCTTTAATGTCAATTCTAATTCAGTGGATAATTCTGAGTGTTAAAAGGTGGTGAAATAAAATTATGAAAAAAAAAAGGTGGTGGATGCATGATTCTTATCTAGGCTTGAAAAAGAGACGCACCTTTCTGAATTGTTTGAGGGGGTCTGCCATGAGAGGCGTGCCTGGGCTCTCGTTTAACATCTGTACCTCTGTCCTTCCAGACGAGCACGGAGGAGGCTATGGAGGCCTTGGCTGGTAGCCTGGGGCAAAAGGAAGCTGATCCAGAAGAGGCCAAGCCTGTGGTGGATAAAATCAAGGTACGGCACTTCAGGTACTTTCATAAAATGACTATTATTGAACACCCACCCATGATTTTTTAAAAAAACATTATCCACAAAACATGGCCAGCTGGCTTTTGCTGTTACTGCTCATGCCCTGTAAACTCATCCTAGCCTGAGGAAGCCCCAGTGTTAATCACCTCGGTGGATGAGTACGCTACGTCCGAGCTCACGCCTGCTCACCTGCACTCCCAGAGGACCCCAGGGAAGCTGCGGCTGCTGCTGCTCCTGACCACCAGCCCCTTTCCCAGCAGGCTGCGTGGGTGGTCTGGGCCTGCTAAGACTGGATACTCTGTCAGATTCAACCACTGAGGAGTCTCAGCCTAGAGCGCTAGGAGTGCGTGAACCAAAGGACAGAGCAGATTGCTTCTGGTGTAGGCACACGGGTGTCCATCTCATAGAGAAAAGATACCTTGACAGTGAAAAAGCTCTGGTCTTTATTCAGGAGAAAGCTACAGAAGAAGATCGTGAAAAACTTGGTGAAAAAGAAGAGACAATTCCTCCTGACTACAGATTAGAAGAAGTCAAGGTAAACAGATGGGAATATTGTCATACTTTATTTTAAATGTGCTCTATTTAAAATAGAGTACACATAGGAATACATCTGGGAAAATAAAGTTCTTGTTTTTTAATATTTAATCACTAAATGGTATTAGTCCACAAATATCCTGTGGGAACACCCAATATAAAGCTATAATACACATAGTTTTTTAGTCCTCTGGTAAGTGAAAGAAATTTCATGCCTGGGCTATATATGTTTTCCCTTCAGAGCATGGTTTGCTATAATACAAGAATGTGTAAAATCTTGGGCTGGGGAGATAGCCCAGTGGCCTAAGTACCTACCTAGCAAGCCCAGGACCCGGATTCAATCCCCGGTACTACATGCCATGCTTGCCCCATAACCAGGCATGGTGGTGTATACCTGTAACTCCAGCGCTGGAGAGGCTGAGACAGGAGGATCACGATGAGTCTGAACTATGTAGCAAGACCCTGTGTCAAATAAAAATAAAGAAATATAAAATAAAATCTGGTGCAGGTAGGAAATACAAAATGAAAAACAATTATTTGCTCTTAGGAAAAATTGTAATTGAACTTCATTAATTAAATGCAGTCACTTAAACAGGGCAGATGCAGGGACATAGAATCTCTTCATTGAGTATGGCAATGGTCAGGTATAAGATCTACCCTCAGGGAGCTGCAGAGGTTCTGGGAGACCTGAGGTGAGAGTGGGGGGTGGGTAACAGTGCAGCATTCAGATGTGAGACCGCGTAAGCACCTGGAAGCCTCAGAGGGGGATGAAACTACCTTGGGATAAGTGGTCAGGAACAGCTAATCCCTGAAACACAGCTATTGAAGTTCTGTGAAGACAGAGAGCAACTAACCAGCCACCTACAATGAGGAGTAGCTGCACTTGACGTGTCTTCCTGAATGAGGGGAGGGAGAGCCGTTTCATTTTGTGTAGCGGCGAGATCCCCCTGGTCCCGTGAGTCGTTTACTGCCATTGCAGCGAGGTGCCGATTTAGAGCAGGCTCAGGCCTTGGACTGAAGAGTGTCAGAGGACACACGTGACCTGCAGAGGAGGAGGGAAGGGGTAAAGGAGCGAATGTGGAGGGACGCAGGGGCCATCTCCAGACCTTGTACCACACACACATTTAAAAAAATAGGCCCCAAAATGTGTAAAACCTCACTTTGACAATGTTCTCAGGAGAAATCTCCATATACACCCTTGTATATTTGAGCGTCTATAAGTAAACAGGATGTACAGATCTTCTACTGACTAGCGCAAGTGATTTATTAGTCTTGTCCTGCTCAAAGGTAGCATGTAGAGTCAGGTAAGGCTTGATATAATCTGAGCCTGGAGCTTCAGCGCGTCCCACCCATGAGACAGGCCCCTGCGAGCAGGACTTGCTTCTGTTTTTGTGCATTCCGAGTGCTTAGGTTAGGGCTTGGCATGTAATTATTGTGTGTTAGTTCGATGTGTGGTTTATGTAGTTCGCCAGAATTTCTCTAGCAAACCTCTTCAAAACCCACTCCAGGTGTGTGAGGGGTTTGTCTTCCACTGTCAGCAAATTCCCGTCACACCACCGCATGCCACAACATTGGTTGTGTGTGCTTCTCCTGCGCTGTGGGCCTCTGGGGCTTTGGGGGCCACAAGCCATGCCTGATCTGGTGTACAGACCCCGTGCCTTGGGGATACCGCATGTGTGAGCAAGCTGTTGACATCAACTTAAAAAGCACCTTTCTTTGCCGATAGAACATTCCCTGTATAAAGTATACAACAGAAGCTATAACCTGTGAACGCTTTGCAGTTGAGTGCAGGATTCCTAGTTGAGGTGGAGTGTAAAATGACTCAATGATATTTTCGCCCTGAACAGGATAAAGATGGAAAACCACTCCTGCCAAAAGAGGCCAAGGAACCACTTCCAGTAAGCAAGCCAGTTTTCTACAAGTATATCTCTTTCACTTTGGCATTGATCCACAATTAATAGTTTGGGAAGCAATGGAATGTTAGCCATAAAGAAAATGCAGTACTGAGATGGGCTATGCTGTGGATGAATCTTGAAACCATTATGCTAGATGAAATAAGCCGGTCTCACCCCACCACACACTGTGTGACTCTACTTACGTGGGAATGTCTAGGCAGACCTAAGATTAACAGTTGCTTGGGATTAAGAATAGAGTTGATAGCAAAGTGTACAGTTGTCTTTGGAGTGAATAGATATTTTCAAATATTGATCTTAAGGGTGGTTTCATATATATTTGAGTACTGCTGAATATCATTAAATAAAACTGTTTAGTTGTACATTTTTTTTTAAAAGTTGGGGGAGAAGAGAAGATGGCTTTTCTTTACTGAGCCAGTTAGCGTGTGGTAGCGACACTGGCTGGCGCAGACAGCTGGCGTTAGTTTTCACGGACAGCTTTTCCGGTTTTTGCAGCCCATGAGTGATGACTTCCTTCTCGATGCCTTGTCTCAGGACTTCTCCGGTGCTCCGAATACCTCCTCTCTCGTAAGTCTCAAGCTCCTGGTTTATTTTTGGTGGAAACAAATGGACAACTTGTAACTTACAGTCAGACTTGGGAGCTAAGGAGACAATTATGAAATTAATGGTCCTCAACCTACTATAAACCAATAAAAATATGTTCTGCCCTTGAGGATTGTTCTGTAACAGTGGGAAGTGTTTCCACAGTCTCGTAAGTAGACCTATGAACTTAGGCTAATAGCAAGTACTCATGAAAAAGAAGTTTCAATTTATCCAAAGTCACTTCTTAATTGACTGTATCTGTTATTTCTAATGTTTATCATTTTCCAGATTTCTTCCTAAGGAAGCTTAGTCCTCTTAAAGGCATTTTTTTCCTGGAATATTTGGACAATGTTGAGTAATAAACAGCAAGTAGGCTTCTCTACTGTAGGATGTTTATGTCTTGCAATAGGCAAATATACAAGTCTGTTACACACTTCTCAAACATACAGACTCTAAGGTATGGATTATCCTAAACCCAAACAAATCTTGTAAGTAATAGCACACCCAGTACTATAAGCCACAGTATATGCTAAATTTTCTATGCTACATTCCACAAAGGGATCTGTTAACTGGCAGCCAGTTAGAATCTCATTAACAGAACCCTTTATGGAACACGGCATAGAAAATTTACCAGTTGGAAAGTAGGATAAGAAATGTTGGGGCCAGGGAGATAGCTCAGTAGAATAAGTGCTTGCCTGGCAATCACACGGTCCTGAGTTCAATCCCCTGTACCTCAAAAAAAAAGATATGTTGATTCCTTGGGCTTGCCTGAATATCTGCTCTTGCAGGAGCAGTAAGCCCTCAGGAAAGGGTCACTACCCAGTGCATGCTCCTTGCTGCACCCCTAGAAGCACCATATATGCAGTCGCCCCGGCCCAGGGTCTTCCTCTTTTCTGTATAAGCAGAATGCATCTCAAAAAAGGCACTGAAGGCCTGGCTTAGAAACCGTAAGATACAGGGAAAGAGACAGTTTGTATCCTGGAACGATCTAATTGCACGCACGATGCGGATCCTGCAAGCCAGTGGTGGGGAGGCAGGTTTCTTGTTCAGTGTGTCTGCTGTTGTTACTGCCATAGTTGGGGCTCTGTTCAAGAGTCCAAACTGGACCACTGAATTTACATGGTGTCCACACAGTCACCATGAGAGGTGTTTAAGCAAACAAAAGCTTTGAAAAGGTTTAAAAGAACTACTCTTAAAAATTAACAGTTAGTTAAGTTTTAATGCCAACAGTATAGTTAATAAAGTAGACGTAACCAAAGAATCATATGAACAAACTAGGAAATTATGTAGGGAACAGACCCAAGAACTTTACAGGGGCAGGGAGGGAATCACGTTTTTGATCACAGGAAAATAGAGCAGAAATTCTATTTAAAAATAGATATTTAAAAATATCCTTCTAATAATACTGAAATCAAGAAGTAAATTCAGAATAGATTACTTTAAAAAGCCAAGATGATGTTGTAAATCAGCCTTTGAGAAGCAGCAAAGCAGTACTTGTGAGATGTATCTGTTATCATAAGTGCTTTTATCAATCATGGAAAGGAGGGCTGGGGAGATAGCTCAGGGGTCTAAGCACCCGCCTGGCAAGCGCAAGGTCCTGAGTTCCATCCCGTAACTGGGCATGGTGGCATGTACCTGTAATCCCAGCGCTGGGGAGGCTAAGACAGGAGGATCACTATGAGTCCAATCTGTGTAGTGAGACCCTGTACTAAGCACATAATAAATAAAGTATGGCATTTTGAGTACAACATATTACTGATCATTTTTTTTTTTAATGAAAGAAGTTTGACAGTGCAAAACTTTCTGCTGCCATCTCGGAAGTGGTTTCCCAAACTCCAGCTCCAGCCACCCACTTGGCAGGGCCACCCCCTGACACTGCGGTAAGTGGCATATCTTATTTGGGAGATAAATCTTTGTTCTAGCAACTTCAACAAGAAAGCGAGTAGGATAGCTTCTCAGAGCGCATAAAGCAGACAAAATTCTTAGATCAGTACCTTCCATTTCAGAAGAGCTTAGATTTGTGATTTAGGGAGATGATAGAAAGTATATGTAAAACGATTGGTGATATATTCACATATTATAATCAAAAAACTTAATATTACTGTTGCTTTATTAGAATTACAAATGCAAAGTAAATATTGTGTCTATGCTTATGTACTAGATTTTAAAAAATTCTTACCTTTCTTGATCATTGTTTCCTTATTATATGTTCCATGCTACAATTTTCTATCCACTGTTTCACATCGCTTATTTTATGGAATTGTTTAAAATCTCTAGAATTATTTATAAACATTTCATGAAATGGCCCAGCTTTCCTCTCATTCACACCAGTAGAAATGTGTCATTTTCATGCTAGCAATAGGGAAACCTGGGCCTCAATATTGTTTTAATTATGTACATGTTCTGAGGCGAGGCTGGGGGACCAGAGCTTTTCCAGACCTTCCTGATTAATTATCTGTGCAGTGCCAAGCTGTACATTCTCCACAGCACATCAAAAGACACGGGGTCCGCCCCGCCAGACCCGTCCTCTCGGGCCGAGCACACTGCCTTGCTTGCTGATGGCGCTGAGTGAACTTGCTGTCGCGAAGTCAGCTCTGCTTCCTTTCTTTTTGATGTAGCATCAAAGCTTCCTTTGCGCCATAGTTTTGAGATTCTGATGGATTTTTTTTCCCCTGCTGGGTCAGCTCAGGATCATCTGAAAATATCCAGAGACACAGCTGACAGAGTCCAGACCGGGCCCCAGTTACCTCTGCCATTAGCAGCTGTGAGCCCGGACTCTAAGGAAGAGCTTAAGGCAGCAAAGCGCGATGTGTTGCGCTAGTGGCGAGTGTGCATGTGTTGTGTGTGTGTGTGTGTGTGTGTGTGTGTGTGTGTGTGTGATTGTAGCCACAAGAACAAAAGTCCCTATGCAACAAGAAGAATCAGTAGTAACCCAGGCTGCCTTCCACATAGCTGTCCATCACCGACCAGAGGTTTTTTGCCCTCATCGAGACCATAAGTAAATACTAACCATCAGAATCCTTTCACTTTTAGGACGGTGCTTCTCACATCACTTTTCCTAACAGTGTCTTGTTTTAGTTAGTTTTATTTGATGATGTCAGTAAAACTAGGCAAAAAGCTTTGTTTAAGTAAATTTATTTGAGTATCAAAGAGTCAACTAAACTGCCCCAGTTCCTGTGAGTTTTCTTTTCTCGGGTATTAGACCATCACCAGCAAGGCTGCTGTCTAAAGAGCTGTGCAGTAAAATCGCCCAGCAGGAAAAATCTTATTTGGAAGGACACGGAAGATTTTGAATATGATTGAGCATAACAGGAAAAAGCTCTGTATGTTCTTGGTGCAAAGATCTGGGTCGCGTGCCACTCACTTTTTAACAACGTGACTTCAGACAGCGGAGTTAGATTCCCTGAGTTAGCTTGCTTCCTAAAAAAAGAAAAAAAAAATTCTACCAGTTTATCCAGAAAATTGCTATGGGCATGCAGTAGAACTGAATAAAACTTAAAATAACTGGGAAGTTCTATACAGCGTTAAGTAGAACCCAGCAGTGTGGCTTGCATAATGCAAATATTAAACGCTTGTCATAAAAATATAGAAGTCAACATTTTGTTTACATTGGTTTTGAAAAATATTCTTGGGATTTTGGTATAATGCAATTAATAATAATGTATAATTTACTGGGTGTCAACATAGGTAGAATCCTCTCATTGACGTATAAGTAGTAGTATTATTCACGTTTCACAGCTCAGGAACTTTAGGCTCAGAGAGATTAAATATCCAACCTGAGTCTTACAGTAAGCAAATGTTCAGGGAAATAAATAATTTTAGATTGCTAATCAGTTCAGAAATTCTCTTCAGTCTTTTAAAGCCCCTTAGCCCTGATGCAGCAGGAAGCCCTCTCTCTATAGTAGTGACCCCAGATTGTCGCTGAGGTTTTGTGCTCATGCAAGTGTGAGGTGCTGGCTTCTACGTTTCCCACAGCCTGTATCTGATCCTGCTGTACTTCATGAAACGTGCCATCCTGGATCTGGTCTTGGAGTGTACTCGTAAAGCCAAAGGAATGTTCATCCTCTTTGGAAAATGTCCGCTTGTTAAACATTTGACAGCATCATAAGATTGCTCCATACCCAGTTTTTGTTTTGTTTTGTCTTATTTGTTTGTTTTGTCCTGTTTCATTTAAAAATAAGAAAGATTGTGTTTTTTGGCTTAGAACCCTCTAGTGATCCCCACGAGGTCTCTTGCTGGAGCGTGGTCCCCGACACTGCCTCTGAGACTTCTGTGGGCTGGAGGGCGGCAGTCACCAGGGACCTGGGTGGGCAGGCAGCGGGTGGCATTTGCCTCCAGCCCTATTATTAGGCTAACAGATGTTGCCCCTCTTTCTCCCTTTCACTGGTAGCACTGCTTGGACTCCGTTTACCTCTCAGTCACATGTCCAGGTGTCTCACTCTTCCAGTAAACCTTAAACAATGGGGTTTTTGAGCTGATTGGCTTCTGATCCAATTTGGCCCACCAGTGACTAATCCAGAGCCCCTTGCTTTTTAGAAGCGTGACAAAGAACTGGACGATGCACTGGATCAACTTTCAGACAGTCTTGGACAGAGGCAGCCTGACCCGGATGAGAACAAACCAATGGAGGATAAAGTAAAGGTGAAAGAAAATCACTAATGAGCTTGATTTTTAAGATTTTTATAGCATAAAATACCCTACCTTTAACCAAAAATAAAAAAGATGCTTTCGACAGTATCTGGAAATATGGAACAGTCGGGTAACTTAAGTCTCATTTTTGCCTACTTCTATGATTTATGTGGATTTCTTTGTTTTTCACTGAGGATAGTGAGATGGACTCCATCACAGGCAAATGTCCTGTTCCTGAGAACAGACTTCGTAATGATGGCGAAGCAGAGCCACTCTCTCCTGATTTTGTTATCTTTGTACGTGGACTTTCCCGGGTCTTACCTGCGAGGGTGCCACCTACATGATACACATATATACGCATCTTTTAAGTGGAAATGTCTTGGTTACTTTTTTCTCCCTGCTGAGACAAAATGCCTGACACCCAGAATGAAGAAAGGAGAGGCTTATGTAGCTCACAGTGCGTGGAGGTTTTGGTCCATGCTCGGCTGGCTCCAAGGCAGACTGGCACTTGGCAGAGGGCAGCAGGTCATGGCAGCGGCAGGCGGCAGAATGAGCAAGATCAGTAGAGGCACAGAGGAGGGAAAGCCTCTTGCCTGCCCTTATGTACAGGCTAGCTGCCCTGTGACAGGTACAGTACTCACACCCATAATCCCAGCATTGGACCCTGAATCAATCAAAAACTCTTCACAAGCCCACCCCATAACTGCGTGAGGCTTCAGGGGCCATGTGGACACAAGCCGTAGCAGGACACGTCCTGTAGTGCCAGAGGTCGTGTGCTTGGTGATTTTCCTGGCAGCTTCCTACACAGGTTTTTTTTAAATGAGTTCAAGCTCTGAATGCAAGATGCTGGGCTAGGTGTGTCTGGAAGAACACAGCTCCACGTATTTTATACAATAAATATGTGCTTTTGTGCTAAATAGTACATAGTATTTAGCAGTGAATTTCAGCTGTCTCGACCATGGTTTGGAACCAAGAAGTAATTGTCTGGGCAGCCAAATCAATATCGCAGTGACACTTCAAGCTTCCTTAGATCTTGATTCCATTGTTATCATAAGAATATTGATGTGAATCAACCTGTGTTTGAAAAGTAAAAGTATACCCATGCAGGAAAATCAATCTGTGCTTCACTGGCAGGGTAAGAAGCACCACAGACTCTGTGCCAGAGACAGCGGAGCCCACGGGCGGGAATGCCAAGGTGGTGTGGCTTATCTCCAGTGGCCCAGCCACATGTCCATCTAGGTTGCTGATATCCAGCGCCTTCAACATTGCTGAAAATACTCAGGGCCAGGGATATAGCTCCGTGGCACAGTGCCTCCCTGGGGAATGCAAGGGCCTGAGTTCGATTCCTGGTGAAAAAAAAAAACAAAAAAAACCCCAAAAACTCCAAGTAGTAAATATTGCCTCTCTATATGTTGAGGTACAGTGACCTGATTTTTCATTTGAAAAGTGAAACTCAGATAAAAAAATTTCTACCTTTTCTTTAAAAAACAAAACTTCTGTTTTTTTGTTTTAGGCTTTTTAAATTTATTTTTTGGCTTTTTGAGACAGGGTTGTACTATTCATTTCAGACTGGCCTTGAACTCACTTTTGTGATCCAGGCTGGCCTCAAATTTGCAGCCATCTCCCTGCCTCAGCCTCTTGAGTACTGAGATTACAGGTATATGCTGCCGTACCTGGCCAAGAAAAGATCTTCTTACCGTAGTTTCCAAGGACAATTATTTAACCTTTCATTTCAGTTTAAAACACAGAAAAATTATAAAAATGGGGTGACACATAGAAACATGGGTTTATGGTTTTTCACCAACTGCCTGTTGTCATCCATTTTGTTGTTCTGTTGCTTAAAAAATGAAAATAGACCATATGTTTTGCCCAGAAAAGTACAGTAAATGCTGGGGATGAAGGATTTTCTATGCAAAGAGGGAAATGAATGGTGATTCTGTCTGGCCACATTTTCAGGAAAGAGCCAAAGCTGAACACAGAGACAAGCTGGGGGAAAGGGACGACACCCTCCCTCCCGAGTACAGACACCTCCTGGACGATGATGGGCAGGTAAGCCGAGCCCTGTGTGCTAGGACTGATGGCTGTCGCATGTGCCCCGTGGGGCGAGCAGGCTCTTAGATTTCTGTTGGTATTTATTTGGGCAAATGTCATTTTACATTCACATATGGGACCCCGTGGTATAGACAACATTAACTTAGGGCCAGTTATTTGCTATTACTTAATCGTGTTTCCTAGAAATGTAGAGAGAAGAATTATAGTTTCAAGAAAAGACTATAAATATACCCAGGGCCAAGGGATTTCAAAGGAAACGGTCTCTAAAGAGAACAGAGGGCTGGGGAGATTTCTTGGTGGTCTAAGTGCCTTCCTGGTAAGCACAAGGTCCCGAGTTCTCTCCCCAGTACTGCTTGCTGTGCCAGCCCCAGAACCCCAGGAACACGTGCTGGCCCTGAAACAAGGCATGGTGGCACCTGTAATCCCAGTGTTGGGGAGGTTGAGACAGGTAGATCAGTATGAGTCTGAACTGCGTAGTGAGACCCTGTGCCAAATAAATAAATAAATGTTTGTTCTTTAAAAAGGAGAGCAGAGAAGGGGCTTGTGTTGGGACATTTAATAGGAAAAATAAATATGACAACTCCAAGGCCACCTGGGTCTCCCGTCTCCTCTGCCACTGCACAACACACTGCGAGGGACATCCAAGCCCATTTTTCATAGGGCAGCCTGCCCCCCACTTTCTATTTTTCCAATCCTTCTTCTGAGTTAATAAGTAATCATTTCCTGGGCTGCTCACGAAATCCAAGTTCCATCCTTCTCTTCAGGGCTGGTTCACGTGGTGGGCGCTGTCAGTTCTTGGTTACAGAAAGCATTCCCCGAGATAGTGATTCTGCTTCCTGCTGAGGATCCCCCTGCCCTGATAGAACTACCTCATCCAGCTTATAATCTTTGGGGAATGTGCTATTCAGTGCTCTTGCCTTTGAAGACAGGAAACTCCCTGGCTTATATTTTCATTCCTGTGGGAAAATAATCTTCTGATCCTTTCAAAGTGTAGTACGTTAAGACATGGAAACATAGGTACCTTTTGTAATATTTTAAGTAGAATTATAAAGTATAATATGTGATGGCAGAAAGTTTCTAGTGTCTGTGTTCCTTCTAAGACCGGACTTACGTTTCCCCCGAAAGCTACTGAAATGGTTACTGGGTTAAGCTGAGCTGCTGGGAAAATGGTAGAGACCCAGCCTTGTCAGTTACTATAGATCTCAACTCCTTCTTACCAAGTCAAGTCATTGCGCAAGAGCCTGTGCATCCTGATTATACGTAAGTAAACCTCTAAAAAGATGTAAGTTTAACCAGTCGTCTGCCTTGCTTTTCAGAATAAACCAGCGAAGCCACCTACAGAGAAACCAAAAGAATCAAAGGTAAATACCATGGAATCATGTTTCCATGAGATGTTTTTGATTAATAGCTTTATTTCACATTTTAATTTTTTTAATTGTATTATTTATGTTTGCGATACATACTGATCCCCTTCTTTCCAATAGTTCATGCAGGGACTGAGCTCATCTTAGTTATTTTTTACCTCCCCTCCCCTTCCCTGCCCACCACTCTTTCCATTTCCTGGTCCCCTTCCTATTTACAAAAGATCTATCTCCTGTTTTGTGTCATCTTTTATTTTTCTTTAAAAAAATAAATAAAATGTATTGACTGCCTGTTCTATGCTTGGTCCTATGTACCAAGTTCCGCACGTAAGTGTACATGTGCTCCTGGTCTGTTATTACTCACCAAAGCCCTGTAAGCCATGGGGGTATTATTTTGCAGGTGAGAACACTTGTGTTAAAGAGTAGGAAGAAAGAAAGGGGCCAAAATGTTTGTGATTTATCGTCTCCTTTGTATATCTCTGTAAGGAAAAGAATGTCAGAAAGACTTTCTCTTAACTATACTTCTTTTGTTTTGAAGTGATGTGGGCAGAGGGCCCGTGTAGCACTTTCCTTGCGCTTCTTCATGATGGTTATTTCTGTTAATATCTCAGAAGGCTTCAGGTGACAAAGACCCCATTGATGTCCTCTCGGGAGAGCTAGACAGCTGTCCCTCAACTGCAGAAACCGCACAGAACACAACAAAGGTAGAACATTTTTTCATAGACTTTCTTTGAAATACAGAGATGGGAGTTTCAGGGAGTGTGCACTTATATGTAATTTTAAATTAGAATGAAATGATTACTATGGAGAACCTAAAAATAGAGAAAAGGAAAAATATCTATAATTCCATTACCTCACACGCAGTACTGTTTGGTACATTTTCTCAGGCTTTACCTGCAAGTATGTGTTACAAGGTTGTCCATTTATAACACATTGCTTAACATCACGTCATCATGTTTTCTGTGTTGCTTCAGAATTTCCAGAGCCACCACTTTTCATTGCTGTACTGTGACATTACAGTATTGTACTGTGACAGTGACACTGACTGTGCTCATCTGCAGTGACAGTAGCCCCTGATTCCCCAGCCCTCCATGCCCATCTGCCCTCTCGGGCTCCCTTCCCCTTTCATCTTGGCCCAGCCAGCGGACTCTTCCTCATCTCTTCAGGCCCTCGTCCAGCAGCCATGTCTTCAGGAAGCCCTCTCAGCACCCTCCCTCCCCGGCTGAGCCAAGCAGCCCCTCTCGTGCTTACCCTCACAACACTAGCACACCACTCAGCTGTGCTGATCCGTGGTTGTGAGGAGTCTCTAGTTCTTGCTCGGCTTTAGCAGAATGCCTGGGATCCACTAGGCACGGAGACACATGTGATTGATAGTGAGTGGGAAACGAACATGTAATTCAACAACCATGGGGATTTTACTTATTAACCACACACCCTTGCACGTTAGATGGAGGGTAGAGGGTATGAAATGAGTGTCCTGATTGTTCTTCTCAGAAGAATAAATTCTGCAGATCTGAGCTTGCTCCCCTTTGAGCTGTTGTTAAGCACAGCTCCCTGCTGTTGGCAGTCCTTCCTTAGTGGGTGACTTCTAGACCCCATTGGCTCCTTGTTTCTCATACCTGGAAGCTGGAAGCTCCTAATTAATACCATTATTTAGTAAATGCTTTTAATTTTATATATATAACCTGTTCTA
>NDGN011502886.1:3318-20491 GCA_002564285.1 Tympanoctomys barrerae
AAAAAAAAAAAAAAGAAAAACTACCAGAAGTTGTCACATGGCTCCAAAGAGCAGCTCCAGCCTGCAGGCGCTCCAGCATTCCAGCCTGGGCCTACCAGTGGGCAGGATAAAGGCCAGGCAGTGTGGCAAGGAATGGGGGCGCGCTGCTGGCCTTCCCAGGAGACTGGAGCCTCTTCCCTGTCCTCTAGTGACAATTCAAGGACCAGTGGAAAGTGGCAGTTCACTGTACTGGGGCCCTGCAGATGTGCAGGAATCTGTCCCTGTGGAGGTGGGTGGGCCTCACCTCGCTGTCCCCCAGGGTACTAGAACCAGGATGGACCTGGACAGTGAGGCGAGAATAGTTGCAGCCCAGATATGTTCTGCTGGAGACTTCCGGCCCCAGTGCCTGGCGGAATCGCAGCTTTTTTTTTGTTTTTTTGGTGGGACCAGCGATTGAACTCAGGCCCTTGCTCTTGCCAGACAAATATTTATTCTACTGAGCCAACTCCCTGGCTCCAGGAACTGCAACTTGAAGGATCCTTGCCTGCCAAAAACAAGCATCCTGCCTTCCGCTCTTCTACAGGCTGTGCCAGGCCCCAAGGAAACAATCATGGGAAGAAAGTAAATGTGTGTAAACCATACTGCCAATAAGCAGCACCCAGACCTTCAAAAATTAAAAAAAAAGAAAGAAAGAAAGAAAGAAATTAGGGTACAGTGTAATCATTCTACATCTCAGCTTCCTCACTTGTATGATGGGATAACTCTGATAGTTATGTCTGTACAAGAGGTTGTAAATTGCTGGGTTTCTGGCACATAGTAAATGTCAGGGAGAATAAACACAGTGAGCAGGAAAGAGTATGGTCTTAGGGGTAAAGATCTTAGGATTTGGTTCCATAAAAGACCCAGGTTCAAAGCTAGATCTCTGGGGCCAGAGAGATAGCTCAGTAGATTAAGCGCTTGCCTAAATTCAATCCCTAGTTCCAAAAATTAAATTAAATTAAAAAAAAAAAGTTAGAGCTCAGAGGGCTGGCAAGATAGCTTAGCAGACTAAGAACCTGCCTAGGCAAGCACAAGGACCACCGTTCGGTCCCCTTGTCACGCCGGCCCCACCCTCAGGCATCCTGAGCTGGCCACCAAGACCAGGCACGGTGATGCATGCCTGTAATCCCAGTGCTAGCGAGGCTGAAAACAGGAGGATCACTATAGGTCTGACCTGAGAGGTAGTGAGACCCTGTACCAAGTACACATACAAATAAAAATAAAGCTAGAGCTCTGGGAGTTGGGGATGTGGTGGCTCTACGGTGAGAGTGTCACAGTAGCATATACAACACCCACATTTTTTTAAATTGTACCTCTGTTACATGGTATCAGTGAAACTACTTCATCTTCATAGTAATGGTACAGTAGCTATTCCTCACTGGAGAGATAGAAGCCCACTCAGGAGCCCCATAGTAGGCTCTCCAAGGTATCCTAGTCCTCCAAGTGGGTGATGAGGTATCCCTCCTGTCCTACTCCTATCCCAAGAAACTGTCCTCTCTAGCCTATTTAGGAGGAGCTGGCGGAACTACTGAAGTCTGGCTTCTCTTCAGAAGAGTCACAGAGAATAAGTCTCCTGGAGTCATTGCTCATATTAACCATTTATTTTTTTTCCTGTTACACAGGTCTTCACTTTCAGATCTCCTTGTCTTCTGCTCCATCCTGGTTAGGGCACCTCAGGGCTTGTCTACCCTAAGTAAAGCTCTGGCTATGTTATTCAGGCCTCCTATACACTCTACTCCCTGGATTTTTTTCTGAGAATTCTGGGGGCACACACTAGACAATGAAGGGGTGAGGGGGAAGAGGTCCTGGAGACTTCCAAATCTCATCTCCCCTAGTCCTTCTGGCCCAAAGATTAGGTTAGAAGTTCTCACCTTATGGTTCCTCAACATGCTCCCTAATGAGTCATGAACTAGAAAAGGTGGAGGGGATTAGGGCAGACTTCAGAGAAAACTCTGGACCTACCATTTCCCAGCAAGGCATTTCACTCCGGGGACTCTACATGTTTGTAGAATGGGAGCAATGCCAATTTTTAAGAATCAAATATAGCATAGATGGGAGCAGTGTCACTGCAGTGTCCCCCACCTCTATCCTAGCTCCCAAATTATAGGTCTTTCTTTCAACATTTTCTGTGGGCTCACCAATTAAGAGAATAAATTATTCGGAGGCTGCCCGTCCCTATTTACCGCAAGTCACTTTCCTGATTAATTGGGCTGGCAGCCTAATTCAAAAGGTTGGGTGTGCCTTCTCTTCTCTTTCAAAACAACAAAATTCTTGCGTGGATCCTTTCGTGGTGGCTGCAGGACCCGTTGGCCTGCTCATTTCTGGGAGCGGCCTCTGCCTTCTGCTCCTCTCCACCATCCTCCTCTCCCACCTACTCCTCTTCTCCACCTCCTCCTCCGGAATCCACCCCAGCCTCTCTACAAGCCCACACAGTCCTGGGGTCCAGGCGAGCACCATTCGCGTTTATAAACCGGACAGAACTCCTGAGAAAAGCTAGCAAGAAGGGACAGGCCCTGGACACCGCCTATGCGCGGACAACAGTTCCAGGAGAGATGAGAAGGCCCATCCCCAACAAGGCGGAATACCGAAGGCAATCAGGGATGGAGTGCTGGAGCCTCGGGCCCCTCCCCGGCCTCCTACACTCGGGTCTTCCCGGGTTGGTCTCTTAGTCCTGCCCTGATGGCGTGTAGTCCTGGGTCCACGCGCTGCCATTGGCCCTCCCGCCACTAGGCTCCACCTCCATTCCTACGATTGGTCGGCTCAAGGAGCCCCGCCCCGTTTTCCTGGAAAGTTCTTGGAAATGTGTCAAAGGTGTTTCCTTTCACTGCCCCAGGCCGAGTCGCTGGGCAGACGACCCCAGCACTATGCGCCCTCCTCTGCTCCGCCAAACGGCTTGCAGTTCTAGGAAGACCTGGCTTCCGGGAAGGGCTGGGACGGGGCGGGCGGAAGATTAGCGGCGACTCGCCCCGCCCCTCCGGCCCGCCCCCCTCCTTGGCCCTCTGCACCTCTCCTCTCAGTCCCCGCCCGCTGCAGTGCGCCCCAGGACCCTGATCTGCTTGCTCTGCGCGCATTGTTCTCTGCTGCGGTACCGCCAAGCCCTCGAGAGCCGCCGCTGCGTCGGGACATGGTCCTCTGCGTCCACGGGTAAGCGCAGCGCTCCGGGCGCACGCGGGAGGACAGGCCGCGTGCCAGCTCCCAGGCGTCAGGAGGGCTGGGCGGGCTGGAGGTGACGGAGGATGTAAAGACCTCCAGGGCGCGGCACTCTGTGGGCTTGGGACAGCCCCTCACAGACACACTGTGGGTAGGAAAACGAGGAACTCGCCGGCGAGGGAAGAAATGTAGGGTGGGATCCCCCTTGGTTGACACTATAGGAGATGGATGCCTATGGCATGGTGTCCCCCAGGACCCAGAGCCTCTCCCAAGCCTGCTGACTGTCCTAACTACTAGTGACCTTGAGTCAGCCTCTGCTCTTTTCTGTCCGAATGCCCATTCCCCTGCCACAGTTAGCAGTCAGGCGCCTCCTGAGAGGCCAGCCTAAGATCCTTGCCTCTCCCCAATTCTTGGGAGCAAATAGCCTCACCCCTCTTCTCAGCCCAAAGTGATAGAGACTTTGGCCGACTTCCTCCTCCACTCCCCAGAGGATCTGGAGGACAGTGTGAATGGGAGTGCTGATCGCTCAGAGCCTTGGCCTCAGTGAAACCTCCTTGCACACCTGCACTCCTTGGGCTTCAATATATTCCTCTCTGACAAAGTCTGATGCTCTGCTTCGCTAAGGGATGTATGGAAACTTGATACCCAGTCAATTAAATTCAGATGTGTCTGACATACAGAGGGATATCCAGAACACCTGGACCCATCCCTTCCCCAAAATGTTGCTTTTAAAAGTTATAGATGAGCCAAGTTTGGCCTATGTTTTACCCGCATTAAAACTTTGCTGTATAAATTATCCCTGATGAATGGTCTCAGTGGCAGCCCATAGGACCCTTCCTGTCCCTCATGAGCTATTTCTATTCTTCACTACACCTTTCCTACTCATAAAAAGTCATGCTCTCCACTGATCTGAAGCTCTAAGAAGTGGGCATCCCATACCCAGGAAAAGCTGGGTGGCCCAGTGGCAGCTATTATCACAACTAGCACAGGTACAGTGCCAAGTGAGGGAGAGTGGAAGATGGGGCCAGACTAAAGTGCCTCTTGCTCTACATAGTCCTTGGATCAGGGAAGAGGATGTGGAAGTGCTGGAAAGATTACTTCTCCCTATTGTTTCCAGCATGTTCCTTCCTCTTCTGAATTTCCTTCCCCATTACCTACTGCCTCAGGTGCCCCCCCAATCCCACAGCCTCTTTCACATGTCCCTAGTTGAGGGCCCCAATGCCCTCAGGACCAGTATTTGAGGAGCAAGATCTTTAACAGCCCTTGAACACATATGCATGTGCGCGCGCACACACATGCGCACGCACATACACACACACACACACACACACACACACACACACCCATGGCCCCAGAACAGCTGGTACCAGCCTAGAGTTGAGGGCAGAGATTCCCAACCTTCTGCTGAATACCCCACCCCTGGCTGAGTTCACACCCCTGGCATGTGTCCTCAGGCAGGACTCACTGGCTGGACTCCAAGGCAGGAACACATATACACTGGCCCCCACCCTACCATAATGACACAGCCTTGGACACACCCCTGCCCAGATATGCAGTCACTCCAGCCTTTGGAGACCAGTGCAGCCTTTCCACACCCAGATACACATCAGCCCCAGAGCTCCCACACCTACACAAAGGGAACTGCTGAGGTTCTGCCAAGCATTTTGGTCTCATCCTCAGAAGTTCTGGCCTAACCNCCAGAAGGTGTGTGAACCAAGATCTGGACCCCAGAAGGCAGGTCACCTCAAAATTCTGCCTCCAGCTCCACAGGCAGGATTCCAGAGTGACCATAGTATAAACAGGGTATATGTGGAAAAGTACTTTGCAACCGTAGTGTGTCAGAGTAGTGTGTTTCCATCTCATGAGTGATCCTAGGCCCATGACCTCCTAAGGGTCAGTTAGATTGTCAGGTCCAGCTTCTTTGCTTGCTATCAGCTCCTGCCCATGTCTTCTTGCCTCACAAGCAGTATCTGGCACTGTATGTTTAGGTTGCCATTTCTGCCTACAGTGCTTTCCCTTGACTCCTGTATCAGCTCAGGAGCAGGCAGACCTTGACTTCCAAATGACCCTGTGCTTTTATGGCTTGAGTTATAATTATAATGAGTGCCACTTTCCCCAGCCAGTGTGGGCAGAACTCCTGATTTTATTCTGTCATGGTGCTAAGGCCCAGCAAGAACTAGACCAAAAACTGAGGCCTGGGGTTAAATTCTGTCAAGAGTGAGGAAGGACCAGATGTCTGTTCCTCAGGAAGCTGGCCAGTTCCTGCCAAAGCCCAGGATCACCAAGCTGCGTGGGCTTCCCCAAGAGGAAGCTGCTAAGCAGCTTTTGGCCAGCTCAGTTGCTAACTCCCATCATTTAAGGATGCAATGTTGCCAAACCCCTCAGTGCAGACTCCTCACTGGTGAAAGAACTGATCACTGGGGAGGGGCAAGCTATACAGAAGACAGTAGAGCCTTAATAGGACTACTTTGCCAAGTTAGTTAGTTGGGTACTCTGCCCTTTGATGGGAGCTCATGTTTGTGGGAAGTGAGACTTTCCCAGGTCTTCAGAGGCAACTGTCTACTTCTAACTCTGAGCTGGGAGGAAAAGAAGCAAGGATGGGAGCCCAACTTATGTGAGCAGGGAGTTGTTTCAGCTTTGAAGTCCTAGCCAGTATAGACCTAGGTCCTATTGACTGATGTAACCTGTCTGGGAGTGGGAAAGCAGCTGGCAACCTCAGGTTTCCTATAGTAATCTTGGGGCCTCCCTAGTGGATCCCACACATGTCCCTCCTATGGCTCAGTCAGGAGCAGGGTCATCTGGTCAGCCTATATCAGCCTGAAGAGCACAAATGTAGGGCAAGTTTGCAGTGGCTTCTATCATTGTGGTGAAGATACTAGAAATGCTTACAAGAAGGATCTGGTTGGGATAGATCCAAAAAGAAAAGAAGAGATTACTTAGCCTTTAATAAATGGAAACAATCAAGGAGGTTTCTCTAGAAATGGGGTAAGCAATGGAGCCTCTGTTCATTGCCAATCCTCCCCCTCTCAGATCTAGTCCTTTGCTGGCTGTGGAGCAGATTGGGCAGCGGCCACTGTGGGCCCAGAGCCTAGAACTGTCAGAGCCAACCATGCAGCCTTTGCCTGCTGGGGTCTTCCTGGAAGAGGTAGCAGAAGAGACCCCTATCCAACCAGAGAGTGAGTCAAAGGTGCTGGACCCTGAAGAGGACCTGCTGTGTATAGCCAAGACTTTCAACTATCTTCGAGAATCTGGTAAGTAAGAGACAGGTCTTATCCTGGGAAATCTGCTGCAGGGAGGTTAGTTTTCTTGAGGGAGGCACAGCCTTCACTTTCTGGGAGAATCTGATGAGAAAGGTACAATGCTGTCCTTTGAAGTGTGAAGAGAAAGACACAGCACTGATATGCCCTGGGTTGGTACCCCTAGATGATTTCCAATGTGACTGGTCCTTTGGCTCTTTCTTCACTTGCCTAGGCTGGTACTGGGGCTCCATTACAGCCAGTGAGGCCCGGCAACACCTGCAGAAGATGCCAGAGGGCACATTCCTAGTACGAGACAGTACCCACCCCAGCTACCTGTTCACACTGTCAGTCAAAACCACCCGTGGCCCCACCAATGTGCGCATCGAGTATGCTGACTCCAGCTTCCGCCTGGATTCCAACTGCTTGTCTAGACCTCGTATCCTGGCCTTCCCAGATGTAGTCAGCCTTGTGCAGCATTATGTGGCCTCCTGTGCTGCTGATTCCCGGAATGACAGCCCTGATCCTGCTCCTGCCCCAGCTCTGCCTATGCCTAAAGAAGATGTGCCTGGTGACCCAGCACAGCCTGCCTCTGCAGCCACTGCTGTACACCTGAAACTGGTGCAGCCCTTTGTGCGCAGGAACAGTACCCGCAGCCTACAGCACCTGTGCCGCCTTGTCATCAACCGTCTGGTGACCGATGTGGACTGCTTGCCACTGCCCCGGCGCATGGCTGACTACCTCCGACAGTACCCCTTCCAGCTCTGACTGGGCCTGCTACTTTGCCTAGCATAATACAGCCACATTCTAGAGGGGACACAGGGTCCTGCTGGACTTCAGCCCTGCTAGCCCTCCTTCAGTCATTATGGTGCCTAACATGCATCTCGTAGCTGGACCAGGAAGAGCTGACAAGAAGACTTGGGGGTAAAGGGAGGTGTTACACGGTTTATGGCTCCATTGTTGTGAGCCAAGTATCAGAGGATAGGGAGACAGGCAGGACCTTGTCTCACCCTGCAAGATAGGCCTAGGCCTTCACTCATCTGCCTGCCCCAGCCTTCTAATTGTGTAGACTTTCCCAGCCCTGGTTTCTCACTCCGTAGGGTAGGGCAGGCCCCCTATCTCCAGCCAGCCTCAGTAGCTAGGAAAAAGGTGGCCAGAGGAACTGAGGTTGACAGTGAAAGCCCTCCTATCGAGGAGTGGGTCAGGCTGGGGGACACAGTTTTACAGTATTTATTTATTTATTCTCTTTGAGGTTGATCTCAGATGATCCACCCTACCTGTCTGCCCTGAGCCCTTGGTTGTCCAGAGATAACTCTGTACCAATTTTTCTGGTTCTTCCCCATGGAAGGCCCCATCCTGAGATATGTTACTGGGCCCAAGGCAGTCCTAGATGTCTTGGCATGGCCCCCCCTGAACATGAACATGTGTACTCTCTTCTGTCCTCATCTTTGTGTTGAGAGGGCCGTTGAATAGACAAGAAAATGGAGCCAGGGTCTCAGGTCCTGACAGAACCTGGAGCTCACCCCTTGCAGGGCTGGGCTGGAGCTGCACAGCAGCACCCTAAGCCTAGAGAGCTGCGTGTTGTGTCAGGAGGGGGCACTGGCTGGAGGGCTACTGCCACACCCAGGAAGGTGCCTACATGTGAGAGCGGGGGAGAAATACATAGCTGATAAGACTTTATGAAGTAAGTATTGTAACTCAAAAACCAGTTTGGTGGTCTTTTTTTTTCTTCCACTGATTTTTCTGTAATGATAATAAAATTACACTTTTCATGTATGGAGCCATTAGTGGGCCTCTTTTGAGTTCTGTACACAGTTTGTCCCCTTCGGTTCTGTTATCTTGAGCCTCCATTTCACATGCAGACAAGCCAAGGCCCAGAGACCTTCTGTGTCTGAGCAGTCCCTACAGAGGGACACATTGAGGGGTGGAAAAGTCAAGGAGCAGCTGTTCTCTCTCATTCCCCCTTGTTCAGCCTAAGAAAGTGAGAGACCGGAAGTGAAGCCCACTGGGCTGCTTACCAGGTCACTACAAACTACTGTGGAGTGGGTGGGGAAGGGAGATGGCAGGAGAGCCCAGAGGCTGAACTGTGCAAACAGGAAGTGCCCATTTAGAATGGAGTAGAGACCAGTGGAAGTGTGCTGTGGCCCACCCTGGGGAGCAACGCCCTTCAGAAGAGGGAGTCGGTAGGCCCAGAACTCAGAGCCAGTCTGGCAGACAAAGTACAGTGAATGCAAAGGCAGCAAGGGATGACTGGGGCCCTGTTTTCCTGATAGAAGGAGCCCCGGGGCAGAGAGTATCAAGGTTCTGACCTGGAACCTTCAACTCTCACTCAGTCTTACATACCAGAAATGGGTGGAAGAGCAAATACAATGAAAATATTCTCTGGTATTTGATGACTTTGGAACAGTTAGGCTGCTGAGACTCCTCTGTGTCCTGAAATTTTCTGTACCTTGGCACTGAGATCCTCACGGGGAACTTTCTTGGAACCTTGTTCATAGCCTTCAGCCCTTATTTTCTAAACAATTTTAATATTTCTGTCTTGTTAGCCCTTGGACCATTGGAAGTTACAGATTAGAAGAGGCACATGTGCTGATAGTTTGAGAGTAGGAAAGACTAAGGAGTGAAGTGTTGATGGGAAGAAGGCAGAAAAAAGATAATAAGAACTGTGAAGGAAGGAACACAGAAATGATTACCACAAAGAATATGAAAACACTGGATAAGAGTGAGCAGAAGATGGGCAAGGGAGCAGGGCTCTATTTACTGCAAGGATGCCCTTGCTCAGAGGTCCAACCAGGCCCCTCTGCTGTTGCTGGTTATAGCTTGTACCCTTGGTTGGCCCAACAGTGCCCTTGCTCCAGGATATAATGGCCCCTCCCCAAAGTACCACAACTTTGTCTCTCAACTCTGCAACCTGGATCTCAGCCCTTTTGTAGCTCCCAAAAGGGCCCTGAGATCTGAGTCACCTAGCAGGCAGGGAGTGGACATGGAAGGGCCAGAGGCAAGCTATTAGCCCTGAGAGTGCTACAGTGAGACAGAAAGCTGTGAGGCATGAGGAAGTACAGCAAGCCTCACCATCCACAAGGGGACAGCTCCGGGAGCTTGTTCAGTGCAAGAACAGGGAGAGGAGTTTGCTCTTCATGTATCACTCACCACATAGAGAGGAGTGCAAATGCTACCAGCACCCTGTAGAGGAAGAAACTGAGGCTCAGTGGGGCCAGGGGCTGGCCATGGCAGCCTTGACACCACCCAACCCTAGACAAATGAAGTGAGAGGACCGACAGCTTCCAGGCTAATTGTTCTTGGATTCTATCCCCTGTCCCCACTGCCTACTGGGCTCTGGAGCCACTGGCCTAACAAAGCAGGTTACTGTCCTCTTCACTTCTACCTTAGCTCAAGCCAAGTCCTGCTCTTTCCTAGGAACCAGCTGTCAGCTTCTTTTGATTCCCTAAATTTTTTTGGTTCAGTCTTTTTGTTTGCCTACCAGCAGAGTGAATGATACCTGTCTTGAACAAAGGGCATAAGATGACAATAAGAGACAATGGAAGACATGGCCTAGACCCCAGGTCCAAGTCTGACACCCAGCCTAACATACTGAAATCCTGGCCAACACAACCAGCTAGTAAAAGGAGTGCACCCAGCTGGCACCAGCTGGAGGAAAAGGAGCAAGCCACCGGGGGAGTGCCCCTCACTCCCCAGCTTGTGTGGAGGTGCACAAACTCCTCCGACACTACCTGGGCCAGGCTCTATCTCAGGGGTCCAGGCTCTATCTCAGCCCTGGGGGGCATAGCAGGGAAGCAGACAGACACAAATGTGCACATAGGGCAAGTTTTAACAGTGTAAAGAAAGCAAAGCAGGGGTAGGGTAGAGAGTGACTTTAGGTATGCAGACACACCTGCAGCCGAGAGGGCCAGTGAAAGTGCTGGGCAGGATGGCAGTGAACCCAGAGACTTGAGCAAAGAGCAGGAACTGGCCATATAGGCAACTTGGAAAAAAGATACTGCAAAGGGAAGGAACTCAGGCAGCTGAATGGCTCTGAGATAGAAGCAAACCTGGAGTACAGAGACTGTGGGAAGGGCAAGGGACACTGGCATCATCCTAGCATGGTGGATCCCTTTTCAGAGACTGGTGGGGGTCCTGCTTCTGGAGTCACTCCTAAGGGATGAACCCAACAGCTTTGGGGAATAGCTGGAGGAAGGAGGCCAGAAAAAAAAGGTTGTGAGATAGGGGATTAGATGGGGTGGGTGTGGTGAGAAGCAGGAGAAAAGGGTGGCCACTCATGTCCCACTGAGTTCTCACCACAGTCCTGAACACCAGCAAGGATTGTCTTTATCACAGCCTGAGATACAGCTCAGAGAGGGGTAGTAGGCAGGCAGCTTAGGATGACACCACTCATGACAGGCAGAGTCAGACCCTGACTCCAGCCCTTGTTTGTGTAACCACTGCTCTGCTCTGCCTCCACGGTTTGATTTGCTAAAAATTCAGGACCCACAAGATTCAGAGGGCATGCAGAATGGTGGGGACACTCTGGAGGCCTTTCCAAAGTGGGGAGGGACTAGACCTTTGGCTCTGGAGGATTCCACCAAGTCTTAGGTAGTTTTGGGGACTGACCCAGGGTGGTGGCCTTCCCTAGACTCACAGCTCTCCCTATAGAAGGACTTGGGGATAGACATGCTGCTCAGCCATCCATGTGTTCTTATCAGTAAAGTTTAACTGGCAAGCCTCTTGCTAGGGCAATTTGCCCAGCATTACCAAGTGACCCAATAGTACTTGGAAAACTGGAAACCCACACCTTGCCCAAGCATTCAGTCTACAAGCTGAACTAGATATGGCATCCTGCCCCTAGAGATCAGGATGTTTGTGAGGGTAAGGTGAGAGAACTGCTTGAGCCCATGAGTTCAAGACCAGTTTAAAGTTGGGTATGGTGGCATATACCAATAATTCCAGCACTCTGGGAGGCTAGGTAGGAGGATCAAAAAATTTGAGCCCAACCTGGACAATTTTTCAGATTAACAAGAGAGTGTCTCAAAGGGAGTGGAGGAGGATAATCTGCTGACCAAGCAAATCTTGTCAGGCCAAGGTCTGGACACAGTCTGAATAGGACTAGAGCCACGGCTGAGTTGGCACCACTCTCACATGGAAACCTTCCCACCTGTGGCAGCCCACAGTGAGCCAGAGCATGGGGGCCTGCAGTCTGAAATAAGTACTGATGGAGAAGGCAAGAAGGCCTAGAGTCCATGCATAAGGCACCCTGCTTTCAAACCTCATAAAGCCCCTGTTCCTCCAGAGCCTGTGTAGACCTGGGCAGCCCTTTTACACCAACCTGTTAGACCAGCTTTAATCTAAAACAAATTTGAGCTTTGCCAGAAATTCAACCAATGGGCTCCCTACCCTTCACCAATTCAGTGGGGCTACATAGCCAGCCAATTAGGGAATCACTCCAGTAGTCACTCTTGGGCAGCAGGCTATGTCTGAGACTGAGAGAGAAGAGGCTCCTGGAGGTTTGATTCTGGCCAAATCGCAGCCCAGGGATGGCTGAAGAGTGGCTTGGCAGGCTTTGGGCAAGTGAAGAGAAAATGGAAGCTGATAACTCATCATGAGTCCAAGGAGATGCAGAGGTACAGGAAGGGAGGGGGGAGGCCAAAGTGATGTCCTCAGTGGGAAGACAACTGTTTTCATGACACAAGCCTGGTAGAAGCAGGCAGGGCCCAGTATGCATGAGGCAGCCTCTGAAGACTGAGGACCTTGGGACTACCCCAACTCCTCCAGATAGTCTTCCAGGACCCTTCCATTCTCACAGCCCAGTGTGGTGAATATACTGACACCAGAGACGCTATGATAGTGTGGCTAAAAGGGTGTAGTATCCAGCAAATTCTCTTCAGGGGCAGAGTCCCACTCCAGGGACTCTACCCTTTCCAGCACCATTGAGCCAGACTCTTCCTATTGCCAGAGCTGGACTTCTTCCCCAGAGGTATGTATTTCACTGGACTCTTGAGTTAGGTAAAGCTGTATTCTCAGTGGCTCTCAGCCCCCATCCTGTCCCCCCCCCCCAAGTGCTCCACTTTCCCTGCCCCCACCAGCCCCACCTCTAAGCACATCACAGCGCTGCATGTGTTGACCTTTCCACTTGGTCAGCATTCCTTTGTTTTTTCTTAGCTCCTTCAGGAACTGCCAGGTTATTAGGTCCTCGGGAAACTTTCTCCTCAAAATTTAATGGGACACTCCAGGAGACACTCCAGAGAAGTGAAGGCTTATTCAGAAAGAGGTGAGCCCCCAGAGCAGTGGGCAGGAAGTGAGCAACAGGAGTGGCCTCTGTGACTAAGCCTACTGTTAACCTAGACTGAGGGTGCCTGTGTGTCTCAGCAGGTAACCTGGGGGTGTCTGGTGGAGGGCAGAGAAGGCCTTCCATGAACACCCTGCCCCCACTCTGGTGAGGTGTTTTCTCCAGAAAAGAGTTACAGCAGCTGTGGCTGGAGGCCTCTTCCCAGGAAGAACAGAGTGCCTCTTCCAAGAACTCAGAGGAGGGTGACAGGAGGGAGAGCGGGGGAGTTAATTTTAAACCAAACAGCCTTCAATGCTTCTCAGGAACTTAGTTGCTCAACATGATCTGACAGGTCCCAGCGGGTGGGCAGGCCTGGTGCCAGCTCAGAGGTGGTGGGGTGGAGGACACATCCCAGAGGGGAGGGCTGGTGACCTTGATGGAATTTGGGCCTTGTCCTTGCCCACCCACTTGAGTCTGTCACTTCCATACCCCACTGACCCAGCCCACCTTGCTGGAGGGTGTGAAGTGATATGATCGACTCAGTTGTAAGCAGGTGAAATAAAATTATAATAGGATTAATGATGTAGGTGTCATGCCTGTCCAATGGCTTTAATCCTGACCTGACTGTCCCATACCTCTTCCCTGTTCAAAACCTTCCACGGTCCCCTGGCATATCCCTTTAGAGGATATCTGATGAAAGCCTGCTCTGAGGCCAGGGTAGGATCTGGGCCATTTTGCATTGGATGAGACCCCTAGGTACTGGGCTAGTGTTGTGGGGAGGTGGAGGGTAGAAAGCAGCAAGCTTGGGGAATTTCTGGGTCAGGAAGCAACTCACCTTTTTGTGGAGGGAGAGCACATGGGCCTGTCCCCATGGCTGATTGGGATTAAGCACCTTCACTTCACTGATCTGTCTCCAGCCTCCCTGTGGTCACCCCTCCTGGCCAACAGCCTGGGCCCACATCCTAGCTTCTGGTCCACAAAATGCCTTCCCTACAGAAGCCCATTCTGAGTCCCACCCCTGCCCCTACCCCAGTCTATTAGACCCTGGCAGCCTGGGAGGGGCAAGGCCTAGGTTCTAGGAAAGAATCCTGAGCAAATGCTGCCAGGAGCTGCAGTTCTTGGAACCAGCATTGGCAGGCGAGGGGACGCTTCCTGGAATCTGCTGGCATTCTGGGGAGAGAAACTCTGAGGACAACCAGTGACTACGGTGGGGGAATAGGGTGCTGAGGCCTCAGCTCGGGTGCTCACCTCCAGGAAGTCCTCCGTGACTGCAACTGCCTCCTCAGGACCCCCTCTTAGAAAGAGTTGCTGGGCCACTCTAAGGGCTCCTACAGGGAGGGCCTGGACCTAACATAGGCCTGTGTGGTGCTAGTATATAGCTTGAGACCCAGTAGAAAACCAGAAACTAGTGTGGGTAGGTGAAAATGGGGCACATGTGTCTGTAGGCAACTGTGGGTGTGGGAACATAGGTGAAAGGGGGATGTTAGGCATAACATACTATGGGCAGTGAGCAGCAGGGTTGATGGGCCAAGGATCAGCAGGTAGGGGCCAAGGCGGGGCCAGCATGCTGGGCCCTGCTCACCCAACCCCTCTTGCTGGGAGGCTGGCAGCCTCAGGCTCCTGAGACTCCTTCAGACCAGCTTTGTCCTTGCCTTCAGGGTCCCATCCCCTAGCAGGAGTATAGGCCTCAGCTTCAGCATCAAGCCACCCAGCATACTCCTGGGTTCATCACCCAATTGCTCAGCCTTGAAACTGGAGCCTTGATTGCCACATTGGAGAACACAGAAGAGAGGTTACAGGTGGGTGGGCACCAGTCCCAGCCCTATCTCCTGGGAAGATTGTGGAGGGTATGACCCAGGCATGGGCCTGGGTTGCGGTTTGGCCACACTAAAAAGGTGTACATGAGTGTTCCCATCACAGGACCCCAGGTGTTCCCATCAAAGCAAGAACCCTAAAGTCTGGCCAACAGAGTAGGTTGCAGGTTACAGTCAGCATAGAGGGAAGTAAGGGTCCCTTCTCTGGCTGAGGAATCTCCCACAGCTTTTTAACCACTCCAGACCTATTCACCTTCAGAATGGAGAACCCAGCATGGCAGGCAGGGACTGGCCTCTCCACTCATGTCCTTAGGTCATTCCTTGACTCACTGAGCACAGATCCAAGGCTGCTACCCACCCTCCCACCCCATGTGACAGAGAAGAAGCTGGTAGCATTCTCTTGGGACCAGTATTGGGATGGAAAGGCTGCATCAGGGCCCAAGATGGTCATGAAGTGGGGCCTAGAGGGGGGTCTTGGGGCTATGGACCTCCAACTTTCGAAGGTGGCCCAAGCAGAGGTGGCCCAAGGAAAGTGCATCGCTGAGCTTGTGCTTTGAAGCATGCAGTCCTTTGAGGCCACCTGAGGTGCTGGTAGGAGGAGAAACGCTTCATTTCCTAGAGACTCTGGTGCCTGACCCCATCAGGTACTGTTGACCTGGGGCTCACAGAGCCTGGATCACAGTTACTGACCATTCCAGAGGTAGGTTACCTTTATCATGAACAAGCCATGACCTTTGAAACTCAGTTTAGCCCTCTGAAGGGATGATGTTATTACTTACCTTATGGAATTATTATAAGGAATATATTATAGAGTTTGTTTTTTTTTTTTTTTTTTTTTTGGTCCTTTGGATCTCCTCTCTGGGTCCCCTTCTGGCCCTCCAGCTCCTCTACACCATGAACACTTTCTCTGGCTCCTTTTGCAACCAGAAGTACCTGAGGCCATGTCTGCTTTTCATTCCCCTGAAGCACAAGCCTTGATGTTTGTGGTGCAGGAAAGAGGACAAATTTAAGTCCTCAAACCAGAATATAAATATTGGAAAATCATAAACTACATACCACTAGACTTTGTCCATATATGTTTTTCATATGCCTGAAAGTCAGTAGCTATCAAAGATGAATGAATTTAATATCACTGCTCACTTCTGGGCAATCAGTGATGGGCCTGAGATTTAAGTAAGAGAATAAAGACATGCCTCACTCAGCAGTTATTTTGTATTCTGTAATACTAATTATTCTTGCCTTTATTCCAATAAAATAATTATATTGTTATAATTAAAATGTTTGCATAATTACTGTTTTCTTGGCAGTAATGATTTACAAAATTAAAATAATATACCATATTCAAAAAGCATAAAAATAGGTTAGAGTAAATAAAACATTGAAAAATGTGTTTAAAATTGTTCCAAATACGTTTTGTTTTTTTCTTTTATGTGTTTATTTTTGCAGTGGCCGGGATCAAACACAGGGCACTTCGCATGCTTTTCTACTGAACTACCTTAGTTCCCTTTTTGGAGACAGGGTCTTACTACTCTCTACTTCCAAGTAGCTGGAATTACAGGTCTATCCCACCATATCTTGCTCAAAAAGTTCTTTTTTAAATAACTAAAATAGGGCTGGGGAGATTGCACATGGTCTAAGCATCTGCCTGACAAGCTCAAGGACCTGGGTTTGATCCCCCAGTACCAAATGCCATGCTAGCCACCAAAACCCGGCATGGTGGCACATGCCTGTAATCCCAGCACTGGGGAGGCTGAGACAGGAGGATCACTGTGAGTCTGAGCTGCATAGCAAGACCCTGTACAAATAAATATTTTTTTAAAAGATTAAAATAATCAAAACAAGGCTAGGTATATGGCTTAGTAATAGAGTGCTTGCCTAGCATGTATAAGGTTTGAGTTTGATTCTCCAGGACCAGAAAATAAGCAAAATTCAAAATTATCTAGTAAAAAGTGAAATGAAATAAACTGCATGTCATAATAAATTAATGTCAAATTTAAATTTAAATTATTTAAAACAAATTTTCTTAACGTTATGGATTGGGAGCATTGTTTTTTGTTTTGTGTTTTTGAGACAGTTTCACTAAGTAGTTCAGGCTGGCCTTGAATTTGTTTATGTAGCCCAGGCTGGCCTTGAACTCATAGCAGTTCTCCTGCCTGAGCCTCAGCCTCAGCCTCCTGAGTATTGGGATTACAGGTATGTGCTACCACACTTGGCCATGGGTTGTTTTTGTAGGGACTTGGGCTCTTGGTGTACCCCAGGTAGGAACCGCAGTGAGAATGAGAAAAACAAAGAAAAGAGACAATAGCTGAGTTAAATGAAGATCCTTTCTCTCCTAAGCCAAGAAGAGGAACTATCCAAGAATGGCTGTGTTTAATTATACCCTTGAGAGGTTGATATTAATTTTAGCCTCTTTACCCAGCAATCATTTAACAAGTTGCAACAGCTTGTTTGCTTGCTTTGAGGAACTCATGTTCTTGAGTGGGCTTTGTCCTGCATGCATAATTACTTTCCAGCATCAGCTGGTCCCAACAGTTTTTTTGAAACAGGGTATCTATTATGTAGTTGTCTGGCCTTGAACTCACTATGTACCCCATGCTGGCCTCAAGGTAATCTGGCTGTGTCAGCCTCCTGAGTAGTGGAGGCATGTGTCACCATACCTGGTCTTAATTTTACTTAATTAAATATATATATATATA
>NDGN011502889.1:356-7856 GCA_002564285.1 Tympanoctomys barrerae
TTACTGGAGGGTTCAGTCCATATTCCGCTGGCTCCAAGGCAAACAACAGCAGTTCATGCAGCAAAAAACAATGAAGAGCAAAGAAGGAGCAACAGCTGCAGTGGCGTCCATCAAGCCTCTCTCTTCCTTCTGCGCTGCCTGCGAAGTGGCGTGGCCCGGAAGACTAAGCTCCTCCTAAAACTGAGATTTCTCCACCGAAGCCGGGCGGGAGGGCAGGAAACCAAGCAGGGCAGCTTCCTGCCCACCTGCAGGAAGAGGAGGCCCCCATGCTGAGAACTGCCGGAGCTAATTCAGCCAAGTTGACACAATGTATCAACTAACACAATACATCAAGAGAAATCAGGCCGGGGCGATAGTTCAGTAGAATAAGTGTTTGCCTGGCAAGCTCAATGGCCTGAGTTCAATCCCTGGTTCTGAAAAAAAAAAATCACCACAGAATACAAATATAACCCCCAGACTGGGGAAAAAATTTAGCCAACTGTCTCTTAGACAAAGGACTTATATGTAGAACAGAAAAAGAATTACAGAAAAATCAGAGCCTTCAAATTCAAAGATCCAATTCAAAAAATGGGCATCTGAGATGCATATGTGAATATTATTTGCCAGATGAAGAAGCAGAAATAGCAAATAAATATATGAAAAATCTTAAACATTATTGATCATTTAAAAGATGCAAATTAAAGCAATGCTGAGATTCCATCTCACTCCAGAAAGAATGGCTATTGTCAAAATCAACCAAAAAATAATAATAATACTGGAGTGGCCATGTAGAAAAAGGAACCCTTCACCACTGTTGGTGGAAGTGTAGACATATGCAAGCTCTGTAGAAATCAGTGCAGAGATTCCTCAAAAAACTTGGCTTAATGATATCATTCAACCCAACCATTCCCCTTCTGGGTATTTTTCCAGAAGAATTAAAAACATCTTACCATAGTGGTATATGTGCGCCTATGTTTACACCAGCACAATTTATAATAGCTAAATCTTGGAAACAACCCAAATGTCTATTCACCAGGGAATGGATGTGTTATTTTTATACAATGGAATACTACCCAATTATAAAGAATGATAAACTTGAGACTTTTATAGGTAAATGGATGCAACTTGAGAACATACTCATAAGTAAAAGAAATCCAACTTGCATATATAAATTGTCTCCCTAGTGTAAGAAGTTAAAAGCATAAACAAGATCCAAAATGTGCAATAGATATTGGGAAATCAGAAGAAATAGTTCAAAAGCAGTGAGAAACTTGAATGGAGAAAAGGAAGAAGGGAAAAGGATTAACTACATCTATCTATATCTATATCTATATCTATATCTATATCTATATCTATATCCATACATACTATATATAGTATATATGATCTTTAAGAGAATTATACTATTAATTTCTATTAGTTCATTAAAAAACAGTTTGTGCTTATATTATTTGATCATTTTCTCATGTGCACATCTTGTAATCTCAGCAAGTACTCTGAAGACCACAATGTGCAATGTATTAGCCATCATTAGTTTCCTACTGTCTTGTTTTGAAATTTTGTATCATTATTTTTATTGTTTTCTCTCTTAAAAAAAGAAATAAACACCCCAAACTTAGCACTTAACATATCCAGTTCATTCAGGGTGACTAGGGAGGGGTGGGTGTTTTCTTGTGGCTGAGGCTAGTTGATCTTTTGTGGACGCTGTCAAGCAGCTGTGCACAGTCGGCAGGCCAGTTGGCAACTGGGTGATCTCCTGTGGCCTCACTTGTGTCTGTGGAGGTTGGCAAGTTTCTCAGGTGGTGCCTCTGCAGCTCGTCTCAGCTCTTTCACATGGTAGCAGAACATGAGAGACAAATGACAATGGAAAGGCACCTTGCAAGTCTCTGCTTATCACACTGGCTATTGTCCACTGGCCTAAGGAAGTCATCATCAGATGGCCAAGTCCAGGACCAGCGTGAGAGGGGAGAACCTAAGCTCATGGATAGGAGAAAGCATGGACAATAATGCAGTGACTATAATGTCTACTACTCATGATTTTATTGTGCTGTGAATCTTCACGGCATATTCAGTGCTCACACATTGTTACTAATGAACAACGAGGCCAGGCATCTGAGACAAATGACATTTCTCACTTCAGTCATGTTTTTCCCTTCTGCCCTGTCCTTGTCTAGAGGGTCTAGCTTTGAAGAAGACTTAAAATAGAGACTTCATGAGGATCTTATCAACAAAGGAGTTTTCATGTCTATTTTTTTCCATAGAAAGAATTAGCTTTCATGATCAGAATCTATCAGAATTGTTCTAATAATGATGAATTTCAAATAAGAAGAGGTCTAGATTTTAATTTTCTTCTTCCTAAAGAAAAGGAAATTTGTTCAATATAGTTTTCCCATCCATCAGACTTTTGGTTATTGCTTCTTCTGCAGAAAAAGAATTTGTGCTACAAAAGGCAACTTTGGAGTAACATGCAACACACAATATTATAATTCCACTTCCACACCAAGGGTCAATAGAACTCAAGTAAATTTGAATTTTCTGAGCAAGCACACACAATTACCTACAGAAAGCTAGTATTGTTCAGTGGTCTTTGGGGTCACATTGTGGAGCCAGACTTCCTGGATGACAACCTGGAAAATTTAGCACTTGGTCTGTGCCTTGGTTATTCCACTTGTGAAATGACAGCAATGAAAGGCTTTCTTCATGGTGCTATTGTGAGGAATAACAGATAGTGTTTACAGAAAACTTGCAATAAGCCAATATGCAATGAGAAAGAACTAATATGGTCAGCAATTGAATGGGGATAGGGAAAAGCCACAGGGCCTCAGCAGGGCAGAGAAGGGATGGGGGTCTCTTCTGCTGAGCTAGATGGCTGAGAAATTCATCTTTCTAGACATGGACTCCAGTTTCCCAATAGCTGTATTGGTTTTTAGGACTTAAAGCGCCCATTATGACCTTGAGTCATCAGCTAGAAGCTCAGCTTCTACAGCTCTTTCTCGGCAATCATCCCCCCACAACAAGTTTTCTTTTCTCAAGTTCTAGTTATCTATGGACAGTTGAGATCCAAGAGTACAATACAGTACAAAAAATTTTGAGAGACCACATTTTTATAACTTTATTACAGTGTTTGTTACAGTTGTTGCATTTTATTACTATTATAAGTGTCCTACTGCCTAATTAAGTTTCAGCCTAAGTATGGGTGTGTAGGAAAAAAACTATGCACAGCACAAGGTACCATCTGTGAATTGCGTATCCAATAGGGAACTTGAAATGCATCCTCCTTGCATAAAGGAGAGGGGCTGCTGAATCTAATGTGGACTTTGAAGTGGTTTCAAATGTAGTTAAACCAGCTTCTCCTGGGACGCTTCTAAAGCTCAGTCCACTCACAAAAAGTCACAACATTATGTGATCCATTTTCAGAAAAGTCTCATAATGCAGGCAGAAAGTTAATGTTTATTTCATTTCTCTTTGCAAACTTTATTATGTATCCTGCTATTTTCCAAGCATTTTTAAAAAGCAACACATTGGATCCTCATGATAACCCAATGGAGTAGGTTTTATTGCTTTCATTTTATAGATAGGGAAACTGCAGCATGGGAATATCAAATTATGTGCCCAAGGTCAGCTAGTAGGGTGGCAGAGCCAGAACTGAAACACAGGCACTGTGGGGCAGAATCTCTCTCTAAATTAGTAACATGTGCTGTCTTTCTTAGTGAAAAGTTATGGATTATTGAGTAATTCCTGTATGTCTGTACCAAGTGAAGCGTCTGGCATTCACTGTTCCATTTAATTCTGAGAGAAAGAAACCATTGACCCATTTAACAGATGTGGAATCTGAAGGGTTTTGAAATCTGTTGACTTTATCCTCACCCAAGTGCACTTACTAGCAGAGCAATGCCTAGTCTTCTAAGGCTTATGCTATCTCACCTACAAGGAAGTATATGATAACTGAAAAAGTGTGATACATGGTGTTGTTCAGAGTGCAAAATGTGCCTCTTTTCTCCCTATATTTTATGAATCTGACTAAATCATGCTAAATGTAGCCTCCAGAAAAATTCATTTAATAAAAATATTAAAGTATTAGAATATAGGTGCCAGTTTATATTTAATAGTCTTTGATTAAACCTTTTGTTTTGCAAGTACTTACTTTGAACTTAGTCTGTCCCATGTACTGCATGTGATCAGACTGGTGTACCAAAAACACAATTTGCAGAGGCCGGGGAGATGGCTCAGTGGAATAAGCGCTTTCCTGGCAAGCACAAGGGCCTGAGTTCAATCCTCGGTTCTGGAGAAAAAAACAAAAAACCAAAAAAACAACCCCCCACCCCCAACTTGCAGGGCGCTCTTATTGAACGGTGACCACAAATGAGGCTGGATGCCACAGCCTGGTTAATTCTTTTACACCACATTTATTTCAGCTATGCAGAGCTATTCAAGACAGTCACTGGCTTCAGTGTCCTGAAGGACACACATCAGATAGGATTAGGGAAGTTCTCACTGGATTTTAAAAGCTTCTGTTGATAATCTGCTAAAAAGATCCACCTTGCCTACTTAAGACAGTGCTATAAATTACTATCCTGCAGCCAATTGCAGGTATCATAGGTATTTAAATGTGCTGTCCACTCCTGGAGAATAATTACAGCTATTTAATTATATTCATAATTTAGTGTACACCTGAAAAATATGCTGTGAAATATCGGGGGTATCCTTTAGTACTGGTGTTCCATTTACAAACTGTCACATTTATAATGCGTCTTTAATCTTCTAGGGTCTGGTAGAATTTTTTATTACAGTCTTCTTTGTGCTTAAAATATTAAAAATTCAGCAATACTTCAAAAGGTGATAATGCTTGATGCTCTGATGGTACTTAAACCTCAACAGCTAAATATATTGAGGCGTGTTCAGTGGCCCTGGCTTAATTAAACATGCATGTGTATTTTCAAATGCAATATTTTTCTGCTTGTTAGGTTTTTGACAAACCTCCAAACAGGTCCAGGTGGAACAAAGCATGTAAACAGGCTTGTGAATGGAGTTTAACACACTCAAATTAGCACCTTCCCTTAATTAATATGCGAACTCGGAATCTCTGCAATTGATAATGCCATCGAATACTATTTGCAGCTTAAAAGTGTATCGTTGTCATTTCATTTTTTAAAAAATCATGTCCGGTTTAATTATGTGAAAAGACATTGGTGACGGCGTCTTAGCCAATAAGATGGCATTTGTTCTCAGCAACTTCCTTTCCTCTCTGGAACAAGGCATACATTACACAGTAGTGGCAGGCTTTATTTAAATATATCATCTGTTTTCATTATGTAGCACTTAAGAAGGTAGCCTTCTTCTAATTCAGCAGACCATGTTAAAGCAGCCAGAGTTCTCGTAAACCCTGAGAACAAATTGCATGTGACTGTAGATGCTCGAAAATTATATAAGCAGCTTCATGATTTAAAAAAAAAAGATTGGCTGAGTCCAACATCCATTTATACTGTTTTAATTGATAAGCGAAATGTCTATTTAGCATTTGCGACATCTCGGCTTTCTCAGAAAAAAATGTGCCTCATAGAAATTGTATTTTGTTTTTGAACATGTATATTCAAATATTTGTCACTAGAAATGAAATTCTAAGCTTAGATTTCCAACACAAGACATCCAGGCATCTTTTCATAGAGCCATATAATATTGCCTAATATTAAAATCCCCAAATAAATAACACCTTGAATAGCTGCTCATCTATGGCAAAATATTACTTACTGAATCTACCCAAATGGAGATTGGCAGTTTGAAAAGGAACAAGATGTCTTACAGATGAGGAAAAAAAAATAGGCTGGCTTTGAATGATTCAATCTGCTATAGAATCAACGTGTAACGATTGCTAGCCCAGATATGAAATACAGTAAAAATATATATGGAGGCCTCCAATGAAAGTTCAATTATTGTGCTGTAATAGGTGAGCCTGTGCAAAAAAAAAAGAAAGAAAAAATTAAATTAAAAAATAAAAAAGGTCTGTGCGATCCGAGGCAGTATTAGAGCAATTTTCTAGGTGAGGCAGTGCTAGTGGGATATGACAGGTGAGGTATTGTTATTATAATACCTAAGGCAAAGCAGCGACCACACAAAATGATAGACAAATCTGAATTAATATGATACGATCAGCGAGGTGGCATTTGAATATAATCTTCCTGTATTGTGCAGAAGGCTGCATGCATATTATACAACGAATGAGTTGTGCAGAAGGGTATGGACAGAGGACTCAGTGGGAGGAAAGACAAATTACAAGCAAGATTTCAGAAGAAATTGTGCTTTGCTGGGTAAAGAGCACCCTTGGAAACTGGATTTGTAAACAAATTAAAGGCTGAATTTCTTTTTCTAAAGCAGCCTTCAGTGGGTGTTGACAATAAACACTTAACCTTGGCAATTGGAGGACTTTTAACAAATAATTAAGGGGAAATGGAGGTAGGGAGCTTATTTTAATTTTCCTCCCTGTTCTAATAATCCCTAGTTAGTGTTTTTACCCTGAACCTGTAAACCAAGTAGCCATTTTAGATCCCCGGATAGGGGGCTGTTGACTTCTCTGAGAATTTCAGCCATTTTTGCTTTCTTGATCTATGATCCCCATCTCTAATTAAAAGTCTTAAAAGTCTCCCAGCCCTAAAAACACAAAGGAGCCCGCAGCCTGCTGAAAGAGGGCGGCATTTTATTAAGTGACAGAAACTCTCAGAAATTTGAGTCTGCAGAAACTGCCTACGTGATCTTTAATGGATTTTTAAAGATGACAAGAAAGGAAATGGGAAAGTAAAGCAAGGGAAGGCAGAAATTCCCTGAAGGAGCATTCTGAAGTAAATCAGTGCAACTGAAAAAGTGAACTCCTAGGGCCTGGGGATATCTCCCAGGTTTTTCAGCTGGACACTTATGGCCTGTTGGGTCCCTGAACACCTTTGCTCTGGGCAGACTTTGACAGAGGAAGTCACAGAAAGATGAACGACAGCACCTGAAGTGCTGTTTGCAGGGCAGAAAATTGCTCCCTTTGCACGCTGGGCTGCCTTTGCTCTCCATCACATGACTTATTACAGCCTCTCCATATAACAGTGCCATTTATGTATGTTAACTTGGTGAGCCGTAATGGTATTCCTCGCCTCCTTTTTCATTGCTGTTCGGGCAATTAAAAACAAAGGAAGCAAATGAGGTCAGTACTTGTAAAATCTGAGTCTATAGGTGACAGACACCATGAGACCGAATAGCCTCAATGCCGCCACAGAGTAAGGGAGCCGTGAGTGGAAAGGCAACCCTGCTTCCTGAGGCTTTTGCTTAGATATCTATTTTCTTTTTTCAGGTTAAGAGGTGGATTTCAAGCTCTTTTTAAAAACCAACCTAAATAAGGTACACATTTTAAGGATTTGTTAAATGCTGCTAATAGAATTAGTTGTCTGTCTAGAAAGGGGCATAAATGGGAGTCTGTGTACTTTAATCTTCTAGCACAAAGACCAACACTCTAACCACACAGTAGAATTTTATCTCTAGCTGCTC
>NDGN011502889.1:12856-14166 GCA_002564285.1 Tympanoctomys barrerae
ATACTATTTTAAAATTAAATAAAAATAAGCATTGGGCCTGTTGAGTTGATGTGATACATAGCTACAGCCATACATACCATTGTTGGTATGGATTAAAAAGTGCAATTTAGAGTGAGGGATATAGCCCAGCAGCACAGCACTTGCCTGGAAAGTGCAAGATCCTGAGTTTTATTCCTGATCCTTTCCACAAAAGGAAAAAAAATTATAATTCATATTAGGCTAGAAGGAGGATGAATTGGTATGGTCTCTCTAGGGGACAATATTGTGGCTATCAAGAATTTTCAAATATTCATGCCTTTTGTCCTGGCAATTACACTTATGACAATTTGTCCTAAGAAAATAATTATGGATACAGTAAAGACTAGATTTTAAATGTTTATTTCTAGTGCTAGTTTCAAAAGAATGAAAACTGAAAACAAACAAACTACCATTTACAAGAATGCTTAAATAAATTACCAGTCATTTCATAGAATATGTTGAAGGTATCAGAAAAAAATATGACACAAAACTATATGCATTATTTTGTAAAAAAAATAAAAAAAACCACCACGGAACATTTATCGTATGCTTACTCCCTGTGCTAGGCAACATGCCAAGCATTTCACATAGGGCAGGCACTTTACATATGTAATTTAATATTAAAAGCACATTCATAGGTTATGTACTGTTTATTATCATTATTTTATGGAAAGGAAAATTGAGGCTTAGATGACTAAAGTACCTTTTCAACCAAGAAGGTAGCAAGTGGCAGAAGTGGACTGCAAACCATGTCCACTTGGTGACAGACAGCGGTGTGGGGCCTTTAACTGCATGGTACACTATTCACACAAACAAAAAAGCCAGGAAGTTAATAATCCATTATATTAATATTTGATATGCATGTTAGGATTACTGTTGTTCTTTCTTCTTAAAATTTTCAAGATATCTAAAATGAGCATTTTTTTTTCTTTTGCAATTGAGGGGAAAAGTTAGTAGGACTTGGCGTGTCTCTCACTGACCCTTCCACCTTCACATACAAACACATGCATGCACACATGATCAAGCATGTGCTTATAATATAATCTGTCTTTGCACACATGATTTTTGATCTTCAGAATGATTGGATAGCTCATCAGATTAGGCACCTGCTCAGGCAAGTGCAGGGACTGGGGTTTGATGCCCCTGGCACCACATGCCATGCTGGCCCCTGCCCCTGGGTACACTGAGCAGTCCCTTGAGACTGGGCATGTTGGTGCGTGCTGGTAATTCCAGTGCTGGGGAGGCTGAAAACAGGAGGATCACTACGAGTCCAAGCTGCATAGTGAGACCCT
>NDGN011502900.1:0-16413 GCA_002564285.1 Tympanoctomys barrerae
GAATGTATGCAGTGTGTTAATTATTGAAACTGTCCTAGTGATTCGATTTGAAACTAATTGCTATTTGTTTGTCAATAAAATTATGAAAAAAACAAACAAAAGACAACATGGTGAAAGAAAAAAAAACAAATTTAGTGTCTTCAGAAGAGCATGGTGGAAGACAATAGGCTGCAAGATAAGTCTGGTAGCCTGGAATTCCTTTAGTTTCCTTAAAAACAACAACAACAACAGTTTTGCTCATTGCTATTGCTATTTAGCCTTCTGTAAACCTAACAGTTCTTCTTCTTTTTTTTTTTTTTTTTTGTATTTATACTTTCCATTCTACTGCCTTTCCATTTAATTAAGTCTTACCACTTTGTCCAATATTCAGGCAAATTTCCTCTTGCCTATAAATGCTTTCCCAGTCTGTCATTTGAGACTCTCTAACACTTATCTGTATCAGAAAACCAAATCTGGGGGCCAGGGAGATGACTCAGTGGAATAAGCGCTTCCTTGGCAAGCACAAGGGTCTGAGTTCAATCCCTGGTTCCACAAAAAAAAGAAAACCAAATCTGAATAATAAAAACTATACTATATGGGAAGGCAGAGAAATGGCAGGATTTCCACCCCAAGAATAATTTATATGATTATATTACAAATAAAAACTCTATATAAAATAATCAGGATTTTTAAGGAGGAAAGAAAGCAGATTTACCACCAATAAACAAGTTACTCTATCTGCTATTTTGACCAATAGAACAATTAAAGGAAGACACTTAGAAGTTTCATATCCTCATTTTCATTTTGCCCAAATTCTTAAGAAACGCTAACGGGAGATTCAGCACAGCTGAATGGAGGAGGAGCCATGTTGGAGCTACTTGAGAAAATCAACCAGAAACACAGGTAACTGGAAGAAAGGGAGAACACACATCCTGCTGCCAAAACCATTCTGAAATGAGTAGATCAAACAAAATACATGTATGACTTTATAAAATGGTGACCCATGTCACAGAGCTGCCAGTGGGACTCCCACGCATGGTCAGAGCAGGACCACCATTCCAGGAAGTAAAAAACTACCACCACCACAACAAATGATGGACTGAAATAATGCAGCTAATTCAAGCCACACTGCATAGATCTGGAATAGAGGGCCCCTCACTTCTTTTGCCTTCCTCCAAACAGAGGACCCTGTAGCCTGGCAGCAAATTTCACTGGCACACATAGGGATGAGTGATCAAGGAATTGCTTCCCCCTTGAGGGGCCTCCTGTTTCTCTGTCTCTGTTTTTGGTTTGTGTGTGTGTGTGTGTGTGTGTGTGTGTGTGTGTGTGTGTGTGTGCGTGCGTGCGTGCATGCATGCATGTGTGTGCGCTCACCAGGGCAGCTAACTGGAACCTCTGGGGACAATAAGGTTAGGGATAAGCATGGTGTTGGTGGCTAGTCACAACACAGTCCTGTCCTGTGGGATATAAGCAGCTTTGGGCCATGGCAGCAAAGATTGGGGGGCTGGCACTGCCCCTGCTGGAGAGACTGAAGAGGGGCTGAGCAGCCTTGGGCTGTCTCTGCACTGATGGCAGGAGCAGTGTATCAGCCCACAGAACCTCAGCCTACCCTGCCCTGTAGCAAGTGCATGAGAGGTCAGACTTGTGCCAGAGACAGCAGAACAGAGGAAGCTGTGCAAAGACCTGGAAGAGCCAACTACACATGGGACAGGGAGCAGCCTTGGGCTATCTCTGTCTGAGAACACCTCAGCAAATGGGCAAGCAAGACAGAGACAAACAGGGTAAGGCACGGGCAGGCCACTAAGGACATATAGAAAGTTACTGGCTGAAGACTGGCCCAGCCTCCACATCTGGAGGTCAGCCAGAACAAACCCAGAGCCAACCCTACTGCAGGCTTGGCAGGGTTACCAGCATAGACTTGGGTTCCGACTTGAATGTTACTACAGAACTGTGAACACCAGGAGAACTTTATTATTTTTTCTCTTTGTTTCATTTTTCTTTTTCTCTCTGGGGTGTGTGTGTGTGTGTGTGTGTGTGTGTGAGTGATGTCTGTGTTTAGCTCTTTTATTGTTTGTTTTGCCCACTTCTGTTCTCTCTTCTCTCAACTGTCTTTCTTGAATTTGTGCTATTTTCAAGTGAGTGAACACTATCACTAGTTTTTCTGGTTCACTTCAATATTCTTTTGCTTTCTCCTTCATTCTTCCTATCCTCTTCTTCAGTTTCCCAAAGTTTGGCAAGCACAGGGGTCTGAGTTCAATCCCTGTCCATCTTTTGTCCATCAGCCTTACTTTTACTATATTTCCCTTCATTTATTTCTCTTCCTTGCTGCCTATCCCACTTAAATTCTTGCATCACAGAATAAAATCACTCAACTAAGGGAAAGCTCATTGTATGCAAGCTTCTGAACTTTTGATTGGATACTGGATGTTGGATTTTATTACTTAACTATAGCTCTTACTTTTATGGTTAAAAGTACCAAATTAGTAGTTACCACAGTTTTGTCAGTTTCTAGCTTGTGCTTGATGCTACTGTTATTGCTAACTGTACCACGTTAGCCAGGGTAATACACCTATTGTAACCAGCTTTTCTCCCTTGTATGAAAACACTGTGATTTTCTGGGGTCATAAGCATCGCTATAGTCCAGTACCAAAGTACTGGGTGCTGATCCAAATAGAAACGATTCATCCTCCAATAAATTGGGAGGGCAGAATCTTGGGACAGATACAAAGATCCAGCTTCACATAGAAGACATCAGCGAGGAATAGACATTTCCCAGGGAAGCCTTGATACTAGTGATAAAATCTATGCACCATAAGCAATTTACAAACATCAATGCAGAAAATAAATTAAAGTAACAAATAGAAAATGACAAGATGCAGAAGCAAAATGCAACTCCAGACCTCCAGCCCATCCAGAACAAGTCCATGGACAAGGAGATAGAGGAAATCAGGAGCCACCCACCTGAACTTTCTGAAAAGATAGCAGTAGAAGTAAAAAAACCAAGACAAATGAGGCTATAGAGAAAATTAGGTTAGAAGTAATCTCTCAGATGAAAAAAAAAAGAGAGATGATGATCAAAATGAAAGACCTTCCCAGTAGATCTAGAGTATGCACACCTATGTTTATAGCATCACAGATTATAACAGCTAAATCTTGCAAACAGCCCTAATGTCCATTAATTGATGAATAGATAAAGATATGTTTTTTAAAAATATACAACAGAGTACTATTCAGCCATAAAGAAGTATAAACCTGAGACATTTATAGGTAAGAGGATGTACCTTGAGACCATACTCTTATGGAAAGTAAATCAAAGACATATGTAAAAATCGCACTTTTTCTCCAGTGTGAGAAACTGAAAGTGTAAATAAGAACAAGAATATCTAGAAATTATGAGATAGGAAGAAAATACTCCATTGGGAAGGGGAATTAGGGAGGGAGGAAGTGGAAAGTAAGGAAGGGAAAGGAAAAAATGAGAAGAAAAAAATGGAAGGAAAACATTTGTAAATAAGGAGGGAAGAAGGGTTGAAGGTTTTGGAGGGAGGAGAGGGGAATGGGGGAGAAAAGAGGAATTTAAATAAATCAAACGTACACACATGAAGTCTCTGTGATGCAAGTGACCATTATGTATATTTAAAATGAGGGCTGGCCAAATAGCTTAGCAGATTAAAGTGCTTGCAAGCAGGTGCAGGGGCTGGGGGGTCGATCCCTGGGCCTGCCATGCTGGCCCCGCCCCTGGGGCATGCTGAGACAGCAATTGAGACTGGGTGTAGTGGCGTATGCCTGTAATCCCAGCTCTTGGGAGGCTATAAACAGGTGATCACTATGAGTCTGATCTAGTAGTGAGACCCTGAACACCCTGTAGACCCTTCCCTAAAATTAAAAAAAAAAATGTACTTGGAAGCCAGGGAGATAGCTTAGTGGAGTAAGTGCTTGCCTGGGAAGTGTAAGGTCCTGAGTTCAATCCCTGGTACCACTAAAAAAAAAAAAAGATAAAGAAAAGTACCAATAAAATTCAAGTTAATGAATATTATTATGAGAAGAAAAACAGAATAGTGTTTGGAAAAGATAAAATTATAATAGACTCTGTAAAGACTTTATATTATAAGTGAATTTTACTTTCTTCCTATTTCTGGTAATTTTTTCTACACAATATAAACAAAGTAATCTCATTTATTTTAAAAGTTCCATTTCTCTGTATTATCATTTAAAGACTGATTGACTGACTGATTGATTGATTGATTGACTGATTTAGTACAGGATCTTGCTATGCAGCTTGAACTCATAGTGATCGTCCTGTCTCAGCCTCCCCAGTGCTTGGGATTACAGGTGTGCAGCACCACATCCAGTTTCAGTGGCCAGCATGGCGCAGGCCAGTGTGGCATGTGGTACCGGGGATCAAACCCAGGTCCTTACCCTTGCCAGGCAGGTGCTTAGACCACTGGGTTATCATCTCGGGCCCTATACTATCATACAAAGAAAATATTTTCCCCCAACAGGGAAAAAAAGCCTTGTGATAAAAATGCCTAATTCAGCTCCTATCTGAAAATCAAGTCTATTGAAGGCCATGTTTCAATCTACCTTGAGTATGGTCTCAGGTTTCATGCTTTGTGGAGGAAGCATGAGAAAAAAAAATCTAAGGTAATTTTTGCTTTGTACCTTGGAAATGGACAGGACCTTACCGGTGAGCCTCCTACCTTCTCCCCCTGACCACAGCATTGGTGACCCCAGGTGGCACTCCCAGATGGCAGCAAAAAGCAGGACGAGCAATTGTAGCCTGGCTCCCCACTAGCTAGCAGGGAAGATCTTGGGACTCTGCAGACTTTGCAACATTTGAGATGACCATGACTGGGTGCTCTCCTGTGGCCTTGCCCCGCTCAGCCTCTTGCTTGCCTGATCCAGTAGTTCTAGGACCTTTTCCTTGCCTCAGCATTTAATCTGTTTTGGTCCTCATCTAGATTTAACTTCTTGCTGCTCCAACCCATTAAATCTGGAGAGCATTGTACTTGGCTGAGCCTTGGAGAGCTTATGACATGATGTATTCAGCCTCAATCCAAGTCTCCAGCCTTGTTCTCCTAATTGCTACCTTTGCTCTGAGTCAACTGACCTCCTCTTGGAATCCTGGATGAAACATTCCATGCACATCCACAATTCTTTCTCCAAAAGTCCTATTTTGCAGGACTTGGTTCAAGGTTCTTCTCTCAAGCAGCCTTCTTAACCTATGATCTTGAACTGAGCCTCTGAACTAAGGCACTATTCTTTCTGTCTTCATCTGTGGTCCTCATATGGGGTCTTATAAAACAGTCCTAGAGAGCATCTCCAAAGGAAAAGCTCCCTTTTGGAGATTTAGTGCATGTATTGCATCTAAGACTTTCTGAAGTTTTACAGAGAAAAAACATTTCAAGCGATATTGAGCCTACTGTTTCTAAAACTGATTTTGTTTTTTGTCTTTTTGAGAAAGGGTCTTTCCTGCAGTGCAGGCTGGCCTTGAGCTCACTTTGTAGCCCAGGCTGGTCTACAAACTCACAATACTTCAGCCTCAACCTCTTGGGTGCTGGGATTATAAGCATCCCCATGCCTAGCTTCTTAAACTGATTTAGCTATGGACATCATTTTCACGTTATGTCAAAGGAAAAAGACCAATAAAAATGATACAGAATTTTCAAAATAAGATAGGAAATTAACAGTGGTTATTATATTGCATATTGTTATCTTCAGATTACCAGATACAGGCATGCAAGATTGATCAAACAATATAAGCATTAACTGTTCCTTTTAATGAACTAACAGAATTCAGTGGTACAAAAAGTCTCAATTTTCCACAAATGACTTTGTTGTATTCTAGAGTTCTTGGGTCCCTATCTTTTCTCCAACTACCTAAAATGATAACAGCCCAGCATTTGCACCCGCTGTGGGCTTTCTTAGCTCCTACAGCTGTTTTCACCCTCGCAGTGCTGAATGCCAGGTAACACACAGCCTGCAGCACTGTGCCTGCCTCGCATGCAGTGCGCACACAGACTGCTAGCTACTTTCATTGCAGGGTAGTACAATAGACAGGGTAGGAGTTCAGCCTAAGGAATTAGACAGCACCCCTTTGAATTCTGGTGCAGCTCTCAATGAATAAGATATGATGTCAACATGTAACTTTTATTTCTGGTACACACACAATGAATCAAGGACAAAGCAGTTCTCAACTCTAGTGATTTGCCTCCCAGAGGACTTCTGATAGTATTTAGAGATAGTTTTTGTTGTCACACTAACATCCAATGGCTAAAAGTAAGGGACATTATTAAATATCCCACAATGTACAAAATAAAGAAGTATCCAGCCTCAAATGTCAATAATGCCTTGTTGAGAAATCCTGTTCTACATCCAGGCTAATCAGGGATGAATTTCTTACTGCTGATATTAGCTGCTGAGCCTTAAATGTCTATGGAATTTCTCTAAGTCTTAATTTTCCTGTCTATAGATTGGAGTTCTACTTATATCCACAGGACTGTGGGATGATTATACAAATAAGATGAATTGGCTGATCCATATGAAATGTTTAACACGGTGACTGGTGCATAGAAAGTGACCACGGAGCAGATTTCCCCTGGCTGGCACCCAGGGTCTCAAGTGACAAGGAGGCCATTAGGGTGAAATCTTCACCTCTCTCAGCACACACTATGTAAGCCCCAGAGAGTGCTCTCACTGAACCAGGCCCTGCACGCCCTCTTGTGTTTACTGCATGGTTGGATTTTACTTATATGCTCACCGGGGGCTCAATGGTGAAAACGCTACCCAGAAAGAGCATGCTGTCTTCCTGAACCAGCCTCCGCTGATTCTCGAAGGTGCGGGAGAGAATGGAAAGTTGTTCTCGGAGTGAAGGATCAGTAACGCACTCTTCAAGAAACTCAACTGTCTTGTGCTTTTCCTCGTTGGTCAAATCTTCACAGATCCTAAGGAAAATGTAGGAGATGCAAGCTTTAGTTTTTATGCAGCCATAAAGAACTGTGTGTACGCGTTTCCCTCCAGGCCCACATCCTAGAAATAGCCTTACATCACTCTGGGGTGGGACCCCCTCACCCTGAGTCTGGGTCACTTTGTACACAATCCTCAGACCTTTCAGAGGCTTCATTTATTCACCTTTATTCACATCCTGCAAAAAGTCCTTCTCCATTTCTTTCCTACCCAGGGCCCATTTGTTTATCCCTGGCCCCTTATGTATCTGGACAAATATTTTCTTTTAGATAACTATGTTTTCCAGGCTGCCTTTAAAATATTTAATATGTACACGGTCTCCCACATTGCAAGAATGAATTTGTGCCTGTTAAATTTGCTTACTTTTAATTCTTTCTTAGCTGTTAGTAACCTAGGGAATAGAGCTAGCAAGGACTAAGGACATCAGGAAATCGTTTGGATGACGATTTTATGATCTATTTACTAGCTCTGTGATTTTGAGAGTTGCCCAGTTGTTTTAAGTTTCAGTATCTGGACCTATAAAATTGGAGTAATAGGTGCAGAGCTCATCTATCAAAGAGATGAGGGTCAATGTGATCCAGGACCTGGCTCAGTTCGGGATAAAGCAGGTACTCCATCAATACCACTATTTTCCCTGTGTCAACTGTAAGCAGTTGAAATTGCTCAAGCTAACTAAAGAGGCCTCCTCTTCTCTTTTATCAGTCAGAAAAGTAGCCTTCCCCGACCACTTTCCAGAGCTGTGTTCCCCTTTTACTTGAATTTGTGGACTGGATTGTGTGTCCTCCAGGACACAAGACCACATTCCCAGCATTGCACTGCTGTCGCCAGCGATGAGAGACAAATACTAAGCAAATGAGCGCTGACAGGGAGACTGAGGCCCCTGAAATCCTGTCCCAACCCAACTCACTTTCTAAACGATTTCCTGTAAACCATACACTCAGTACTGTTAGCTCTTTTTAACTTCAGTATTCAGAGTCCTTTGGTCACACAGTATAAAGAAGTCAAAGGAACGGATTCAGCATGCACTATTTCTAAGAAAAAAAAGCATCCTGTGCTTCCTCTGCATTGCAAGGCAGGAAGCTGCATCCAAGGTAACCAGTGGTGGTCCCTCTGTACTGCCCGGAAGGACAGTGCAAATTAGAGTTCAGAAGCAAAGGAACTCATTCTTTTTTCCTTGGCATTTGATATCTGTCTGAAAGACTTATAAGTTCTATACCCTTTGAAACAATAAATTCCACTGCAGGAATAAATCTCAAAGAAAACAATCATGGATGTAAATACAGACACAGCTGTAAAGATCATTATTAAAGTGCTAGGTGAAAGAAACATAATAAAGTAGGCAAACTTGATGTAAGATATTGAAAGGCTGGTTAAACAAATAATGGGAAACATAAACATTCAGTTATTGGGCACTGGATGAACCTTTCAGAGGCATCAGAAAATTTAATACTCATAACCACTATTTGAGGTGATTATTATAATGATCATAATTTTCATTTTATAGATGATGAAACTAGGGCTTGGAAAGATCAAGAATCCTACCTTAGGTCACACAGCTGAAAGATGGAGCTGGAAATACGAGCTAGGCCTTTTGCAGCTTGAATTTCACAGTGCTAGCCATACTCTACGCTGCCTCCTATGATGCATGCGCATTATGTGGATAATAAGCACTGTTAAAATGGCATCAAAGAAGACCATTTAACAGCAATTTGCAAAAGTTGGAAACATTTTAAAAATGAAAAGCAGGTCACAAAATCATGTATTGAGACTAATCCCAGTTTGGTAATACAAAAGTAAAAAAGAAAATACATTGTGAAAAAGAACAAATTTAGAGATACCAAAACATTCAGTGGTTCTCTCTGGGTTGTTATACTAGAACCAATTTTTATTTTATCTTTCTGCTTTACCTTACATTTTCTAAATTGTATTTGTTCACAATGTATTTCTTTTGAAAAGAGAAAATAAAAATAATTTAAAAATTTAAATGCTGACCCAAATTTTGACTAAAGCACAGCAGACATTTCCAGGGTCGCCTAAGGCAAAGGTTGGCTTGAACCCATGGTGCCATAGCGGAACAGACACAGGTGAAACATGGGGTTGTGCAGCAGGGAGTAGTCTAAGAGGCCAGGCAGGGGGCGACATATACACGGCAACAGGCATGGACCTGAGGACATGGGTCTTGGTGGGAAAGGAGGAAACTGAAAGCAAAATATGACATCCATCCATCCATCCATCCATCCATCCATTCACCTTCTAGATTAGAATGGTATCTTTGGGAAAAATAGTGGGAATGGAATGTGGGATGTAAAAGAAAAAATAAATTGCCTAATGTAGTCTAAGAATGGCAATGTTCTATGAATAGAGAGTATGATCAGCTCAACCCTCATACCAGAAAAACAAGAACACAAAACTAATTCCCAAATGCTGCTCTTCTCCTATAGTGTTAGGACTCTGAATCAGTAATGGTGAGTATCTGGTAGAGGGTGGGTAGCATAGGGGATGCTGAAAGACTCCTCTTTGTCCTCTGCTGAAGAACTGGAGCAGGGCTGAGAGTCTAAGGAGAGGGTGTGGAACAAGAGCCTTCAGCTGCTGGACTCCATAAGGGCGGCCACATACCCATACCTCAGGCTATGGGTTCATCACCTTGCTGATAGTCATGTGTTCTTGCACTTAGAGTTTTTCTTTACAGAGAAGGAGATTTCTCATCAGACAGCATTAAGAAGCCTATTCCTCATTTTTTAGTAAAACCATCAGCTTAATACATTTTACAAATAGCCTGGCAGGCAGTAACGCCCATCAGTTTCCATCATCATATGAAGGCCAGCCCCAAGCCTTGGATTTTAACAAAACCTGTGTTTTAGGTAACAGAGGGAGGAGTAAGTAGTGTTTCCTCACCCCCCTTGCAGCACAAGAGATGGTAGCTGAATGGTGAGCAGATTAAAATCTGTGGCCTTCAGATCTCGCAAAAACACTCTTCTGTCCCTACTTGGGGTAGAACAAAGGGAGCCATCTACCTTCTACTGGACCATGTGACGTGGGCAGTGAACAACTTTGTGCCGGCTATTATAAAATGAGGGTCAGAGGTCCTTTCCCTTTTTTTCAGATACAACTTAAGTCCTCAGATTTTTGTCTAACCCCAAGGAAGGGAAAGAGCCTCCAAATTCATCTGAGATTAAATTTATTCTCACCTGGAAATCAGACTCAAAGCCCAATTAAAACTGATTTATCTAAAGAAATGTGCTATTTCCTGCAGCTGAATGATGTGAAATAAACCCAGGCTAAGAACCTGGTGGGGCTCCATTGAGGATGACCGCAGGTCTCACACAGAGCCAATCTGGAATCAGAGCTACTGCTTCTCAGACAATGGCTGTGACCTTGCTGGAGAAACAGAGGAGCAGAGATCCTTAAAAGCTCAGGCTGAGTCCCAGAACACAGGAAACGTGATGAGAATGAGTACGAAAGATTCTTGCAGAGTGTTGTAAGAATCCCTCAGGACGAGGCAAGGAAGCAAGAAGGATGAATGCGGGCTCCATTACAGAAGAGATTAATTTCTTTGCCACTTCCAGAAAAACATGAAGAAAGAGAACAAAAAGGCAATTTTTAAAGGTACCTATATCCGATGTCAATTTTTTTTTTAAGAATGCAAAGAATTTTAAGACCCAGAACTTCTTCCTAGAGCAGATATTTTCATTGTCAGAGTTGACCTGGGAGTTGTTCCACATGGTTACATCTGGACCTGTGTCCCACAGCTCGCACTGACACAATAAGCTGGGTGAAGAGGAAGGTCAGCCCTCCTCGGATGGAAATAATAAGCTGCCAGGAAAGAACAGAGCCTCCATGGGCTACAATTCAGCCCCTGGGAGAACATAAATCCAAGTTTTTGCACATCGTTATGTTGGTGCGCAAGAAGCCATAATGGCTAGAACAGGAGTCCAGGGCTTCTGTTAAAACTATTAGTATTTTCAAGGTAATCTTTGAGAATGTTCTGCCCCCTGCCATGTTATAACTGGAGTTTAGTTATAACATTAATGTTTAGTTATAACACTAAAGTCAACTTGTAGGCCCTTGGGGTTCTGAAAAAGAAATTTTTAGTCTTTAGAAATACGGGTCAGTCCACTTAGAATAGGTCCTCTGTAATCCAAGCTTAGGCCCTAAGTCCACCTTTCTCTCTATAATTTTAACTACAGAAGCTGCTAAAATACAGGGAGAAAGTGAAGATAATGTTCCCAACATGAGCAAGAGAAACATACAAAGATCACTCTAGGGATATCTGTATGGGCTTTGCCTAGAGTTCAAGAAAACATTCTTCCTCCCCCTTGGCTAAAGCGCTTACTGCAGGGAAGGACACCTCTACCAATAAACAAGCTGTCAAAGAACACACCACTTTGTCAACTGCTTGTGTGGCCTGGAACACAAGCTGAGAATGTGTGACAAGGCGGAAGAGGAGGAGGCTCATATTCATCCCAAGAGCAGCACCTTGGAGGGGGCAGCTGTGCTGAGACAAGGACTCAGCGTTCAGTAAGGTACGAAGAGCTCTGTGCTTGCCTTGTTTTTAAAGCAAGTGGGAATTTCATGGCAGTTACTTCAAAGACAAGAATCCATGGCGAGTAATATGGAAGGCAAGGCACACTTGGGGATGGGTCAAGGAACAAGAGAAGGAAGAGAGGAAAGAGCCCACTCTTTGTCCAATAAGAAGCCAGACATAGATGGCTTCTATTTGCCCCTTTTCCCTGGGCTTTGGCACTCATGATAAGGGGAAGAGGAAAAGAAGGCAGCACTGTCAATAGCCGTTTCACTTAGAGAAGCCAATCTGGTTTGGGGTTATATTTTGTTGCTGCACATTACCCGAAGTGAAAGTGAGGGTGTTCTTATTTAGCTATCTAAAGCTACTTTTCAAGTTCATTGTATGACAGGGCTATGATCTGGATGAGAACGTTAGACCTCTAATCATGATTATGAAAATGCTATGCTATCCCTTCCCCTTGTTATAAAAGTGCTAGAAGAAATGCTAGGAGGAGCAAGAGAGATAGGAAAAGAAAACTAATGTGAGCGAAAAGCAAGAATGATGATTCCAAAGAGATAGGGGTGTGTAAGGGGAGGTGAAGTGGAGAGGAAAAGCCTGTGCATGTGTTGTCCAATTATATTCTCTAGTCTCTGATAATACTTGTCTTTCTTTTTTCCATCTTTCCTCTCTCTCTCTCTCTCTCTCTCTCTTTCTCTCTCTCTCTCTCTCGACTAATATGTAAACATGCCTTAAATATTTCTTGGACACCGCCATGGCCTCAGGCACATACTGCACACAGTCAAACACAGACAAGGGGGAAGCGAAACCAGCTTCCCCTCCCAGGTATGTGACATGCACTCATTCTCCCCACAGGACATCATGCTATCAAAGCCCGCTTTCACTGCTGTTTCACCTTCTTATTTGTCCCACTCTCTCACTTTATCTTCAAATATGTTGGGCCATTCTGATCTGATTGCCAGTTAGCATCCGTCAACTGAAGAATCAGCAGATGGATTTTTTGCCTTTTCTACCACTGACATTTCTTTACAGAGAGACCAAATGAAGATGGTAAGCAGGAAAGGCTTTTCTTTTAAAGATGGCACAGTGGTGATCCTGTGATTAAAGTTCATTGTCTGCATGAAAAAGCTGCTGGCCTACTGTGTCCTGCCATTGTCACTGCTCCTTCTGATTCAATTAGGGTCAGCGCACTGGGGGGTTTCTACCTGCTTCCCACGGACCTAAGACTTTATTTTTATCCCATACCAACTTGGTGTTAGACAAAGCTTTGAAGCTTCCTAGGGCTAATCTTTAATGAAAATGGAAAGGCAAATAAAAAAGGCTGAAATAAATTCCAATGAAAGCAGCAAAAGCGTTAATTTGGGAAAAGAGATAAAAATGAAAATACAGTATAAAAGAGGCAAAAACAGGTTCAATGTAGAAAGATGTTAAAATTTTAAGTGATGAGTTAAACAGCTTGGTTTTACATCTTATTAATTTTCTCTACTAGCTGAGGTATCATTTTTTAAAAGATAAAAGAAAACTTTTAAAGATACCAACACTCATTATTAAATTATTACATGGTTTTCAGGGATAGAGCATGTTACTAAAGCCAAGAATATAAAAATCATTATACCTAAGCCCTCTCTGTTCCTTTTACTATCTATTTTCCGGAGATACTTTTTCACTTCTTGGGTAGCAAATATTAATGCCAAGCAAAAATAGATTACTTTTAGAAACTTTTTATGAAAGTGGGAGGACCTGTTAGAGTTATGAAAAGGAATACACAGGCTAGAGTGAGCTATTTGGTCTTGAAATTTAGTTCTGTTATTGCTACATTATGATCAGGGTGAGACTGAGAATGCCCAACATGTTTTTTTCATGTACCCAGCTCAGATTCTTTAAATAAGCAGCTTCAAAAAGGTTTTAGACACTGGAACCAATTCATAAAAATTTCACATTGAGTTGGTCAGAAACTTACTACAAAAGCCATAATAAACTTGAGTCTTATAGCCCCTTGTGGCTGAAAATAGGTGACTTTCATTACAAACCTATATTTTTCTCTGTCCTCCTCTTCCTGGGTGGCAAATACTTTCCACTGGAAATGGGCAATGATGTTACTGCGATTGTGAATGGTGACGGTCCTCTGATTGGCCAAAGAGATGTAGGTTTTCTCAATGGTCACAGAGTTCTTGTCCAGCCTTATATTCATATCTATGGCAGCTCCATAGAGAGATACAAATATTGCTTCACCTAGGAATTAACAGAGTACAAACAACTTTCAGATTTATTCTAGAACATTATTTATAATCTATTTTATTTGCAGCTTCAGTTAGGGAATACAGCGAAAACATTAGATATTTCATTTTTCCCCATTCCATTAATTCAGAAATAAAACAGGACTGAAAAATTTAACCAATGTGCCACCTTTCTTGGTCATTGTGAGAAATACATAGTATATGAATGTTGTGGAGGATGTTCCAAGACAATTCCTTCTTCATAACTTGTTTTCAATCTTACAGTCTGACAAGAGGGCAATTGAGTTCTAGAATACAACCCATCTTTACTCCACACATGAACTGTCTTTCTGGCTCTAAAGTGATTGTAAAAAATACAACTGAGAAGAGCTGTGCAGCATGAGAGGATTTAAGTCCAATCAAGGAAGTGGTCAGGAAAGAAGATTCCGTAACTCTAAAAATTTAAAATCCACTACTTAAAAGGAATCGCCTTGAAACAACAGCAATCAAAATAAAACACACATACTTGCCATGTCTGGGTAGTGGGTACACAGAAAAGATAAAAGAATAAAAATATATTCTAAATTATTAATTTCTTCAATATTTGGAACACTTGTGTTTAGCACAGCAATTTAAGTTCCTGACTTGACTCAGGATGCGCCCGCCAGCTTAGCTCTAGGTGTACAAAGGAGGCCTCTGCGCTTGCACAGTCACAGGCCTGCCAACTCGGTGCCACCTGAGTGCTGCCACCTTACAGCGGGTATGTCACTTTGACATCAAACTACAAAAGGGAAGATTTAAGTGCTGCTAGTGTTTTGTTGCTCTAAAATTTTCATTCACACCCAGAAATTGTAATTATCTGCACCTTATTGTTTAGCAAGGCTTTCTGGTTTATTTATTGTATGAACCAACTGGCCATGAAATACACTGACAGCTCTTTATGCATTTTAAGGTTCTGCAGGCTCTGTCACTTTGGATACAGCAAAATGTAAAGACATGGTAAGCATCAAGACTTAGGTTCTAAAGTTTAAAATACTTGTATTAAAAATTTATCATAAAGTCAAAATGGCAAGTATTACAGAAACACATCAATGAAACTAAAATGTCTTCACTCAATCCCTAGCTTGATGTTTATTTATTTGTAGTTTAGGGAAGGGTCTACAGGGTGTTCAGGGTCTCACTACTAGATCAGACCAGCAGTGATCTGCCTGTTTACAGCCTCCCAAGAGCTGGGATTATAGGCGTGTGCCACCACGTCCAGCCTCAGTTGCCAGCTCATTGTGCCCCTGGGGTGGGGCCGGCATGGCTGGCTGGGGATCGAACCTCTGCGCCTGCCTGCAGACACTTTAATCTGTTGAGCTATTTGGCCAGCCCTTAGCTTGATGTTTAGAAGTAAGAACTGTCAATATTTTCACATAAATCTCTTCCTGAAAAACTTTTAAACATTCTGATGAGTGAAATTGAATGATCTGATGCATGAAAACTTACTGTTGTTTTAATTTGCATATTCTTAATTATGGATGATGCTGAGCACTTTTTCGTACATTGATTAGCTTAAGCCAGAAGGACCTTTCCTACAAGGGTGGCCCACACATAACCCCCACAAAGGACTAGGCCCCAAGACGAGAGTAAACCAGAAATAGATTAGTCTTAGTTCCGAGCTGATGACCACAATGGAATTTTCTATAGGTTGCAGAGAACTTCAAGCTATGCATTTTATGGAGATCAACTATGTCTTGAAATACCCAGATAAAGCACATCATTTGTTTGGAAAAAGATACCTTCATGCAAAGTTTTAAGCTCTTTAACTATTTTTTTTTTAAAAAAAAAGCACACAGTCCAACATAATGAGATGCACAAAGAAATAAAACTCTGAATGTTAAAACCAGGAATACAAGAAAAACAGAAATAGGTGCAGAAAAACCCAGATACCAGGAGTTATCAGTTATAGAACATTATAGTTTATGTCTAGATATCCTCCGAGGGCCATGTGCGCTCACAGGCAGGGTTTTTGGATGGTGATTGGATTACCAGGGTTTATAATAGCTGACTCACTGTCAGAAGGTGAGGTTTCTTCAGAAAAGAGAGCTCACTGAGCGCATGGCCTGAAAGGGTTCTCCTCCCCTCCAGCTCCTCCCCTTACTCTGCCTCTGTGCCTGCAGGACAAGATCAGCTTTTTCTGCAATGCTGCCCTGCCAAGGAGCCAGCTGATTAAGGACTGAAGCTCTACAAACTGCGAACAAAACTAAACTCTCTTCCTTTGGGTTGCAGGTGTCAGGCGCTGCATCTCAGTGATAAAGATGGTGGTGAAGACCTAACCCATACACCAGTTATGCTTTGAGTACTCAGGGGAACAAACAGATGAGCTTCAGGCTATACCCAGAGGTCAGGGAATGGAAAAAAGACCTAAAAAATTAGAAAAGATCCATGTTCTAAACATTATAGGAAAAAATAGCTTTAAAGAAAAATAGCTTTTAAGAAAAATTTTAAAGAAAAAAAACCCAATGAATACATTTATAAGAGAATTTTATGAAAAGATGATGAAAGGCAATCTGAGGAAGAAAAGAAATAAAGTACATGTGAAATACACATGGGTGAATAAGAGACAAGATAGGTGGCATGAGGTTGAACACTTTAATTGGAAACTCAGAAAAAAAGGTAATGAAGCAAAGATAATATTTCAAGAAATGATGGTTAATCCTAGAATTAATAAATATCAGTTCACAATTCAAA
>NDGN011502914.1:3163-17958 GCA_002564285.1 Tympanoctomys barrerae
AGAGAGAGAGAGAGAGAGAGACAGACAGACAGACAGACAGACAGAGACAGACAGAGAGAGACACAGAGAGACACAGAGAGTGACATAGTGAGAGAGAGACAGAGAGAGAGAAAGAAACAGAGACAGAGAGAGACACAGAGAGAGAGACAGAGACAGGCAGAGAGAGAGACAGAGACAGACAGAGAGAGAGACAGAGACAGAGGGAAAGACAGACAGAGAGACAGAGGAACAGGAACAGGAACAGGGACAGAGATAGAGACAGAGACAGAGGGACAACTTTTAGGAAGCCTACTAATAACACCTTTTAAATATTTATATTCTGGCCAGTGATAGCCCAATGAGCTAAATCACCTGCTTAGACAAGCTTAGGCAAAGCAGGGACCACAGTTTGATCCATGGTACCACATACCATGCCAGTCCGTTCTGCAGGATGGACTGAGCCTGCCAGAGTCCAGGTGGGTTGGAGCATGCCTGGAACCCAGCACCGCATAGGCTGAAAGCAGGAGGATCACCCTGAGTCCAAACTGTATAGTCAGATTCTGTACCAAATAAATTAAAAATAAATAAATAAATATTTTCATTATTTTTTTAAATAATGAATAAAATATGAGAAGAAAAATATGAAATAAGATGATAATATCAGTTAAAAATAAGATGCTACAGAAACAAACACTAGTAAATCAGCCCACCAATTTAATTTTAATATTTTATGGCTAAGAATAGTTTACTCCAAGAATGCAATGATGTTTATTCTTAACAAATTATTTGTTTATTTCATTAGGTTAATTGCTGTAGTGAAAATCACATGATGATTATATTGAAGAGATCAAAATATTATCAAATTCAATATCATTCTTATTTAAAAGATTTATAGTGAGCTAGACATAGGATAGAATGATTTTGTATTTAGAAAACATGTTCCTGACATCATCAAGAACAAGCATTCCTTGTTGAATAACTTTAAAACTCAGATGAAAGACAAGGAATTATAATTTATGTCAGTGAAATTATGCTTACCAAAAACAATCAGTGATAATAACTGTATAAAAATGACAGCTTCATTTCTGCTTAACACATTGAAGTTTCTATTCCATGACTGCTTGGCTGTGGTACTCTGGGGCTGAGGCAGGATCACATGTGGGGGAAAGGGGTGCAGGATGTTCACTCCCCTCATGGCTGGGAGGAGAGGGACTGGAGCCCCATGATCTCCTTCAAGGAAGGTAAGGAGACCCCCAATAAGATCTCATTCATTAAAGACTCCATTGCCTTCCAACACTTGCCAGATTCAAATGAGAGCATCATTTTGAAAATTACGATGAACACTTAGATAGACTTTCAGTCTCACCATCACAGAGCCATTATCACCTTTGCTACACATTTTTCCTTAGCAATTTGAGAGGTATTTCATAGTTGGAATACTAATTCACTTTTTTATCTTTTAGTAATGTGTATTTGCAATAATAATGCAGTAGCTACATGTACGAAACACATCTTATTTCCCTTTTTATTCCTTTTTATTTAAAATTTGGAGTTGTTCTTATCAAAGAAATCATGTAATTTTTCATTTTGTGAGTCTGATTTGTTTCATTAGCATTATGGTTCCAAGACACATCCGTGTTCTTACAAATTTATTCTTCAATACTTTTTCAGATGTTGAGCATTCTTTCATATAACCGAGTTACAATAGACATTCTCAGAAAGGTTAACAGTAAGAAAAAACTTATTGCACAATATTAAAATTTTTCTCCTTTGTCTCAAGAAAACATTTTATAGCTTTTAAAAACTTTCATTACATATTGCATAAAACTTATGGAATCATTGTAGTCTCCTTTAAAATAAAATATTTTCCTATTGTTGCTTTTATATTGATTTTGTTTGTACATGCCACCAGCTGTTGGAGTGCATAGCACTCAAATTTGATGAAATTGATTTGTCTGGTTAGTTTTCAAACATATATTTAGTTTAAAATTTTAGGGGAGGAATATTCTTTCCGTGATATTATCTATTCATACATACGGCTCAACATAACACCATGGCTCTACTTCTTATACATACATACAGATGTGGAATTTAATTTGTCCCATTTTGATAATACGTTTGATCAGATTGTTAGTTTATTATTGCTATGTAATAAGTTACTAAAATTTTAGGGCCTAAAATAATAGGAGTTTATGAGCTCATAAACTTTTGGGGTTTTTGTTTGGCCAGGAATCAAATTCATGACCTGCCAAGCAGAATCTGTGCCATTGAGCTATGTGCCTGGCTCTCCTAATAGCTTCTGACGGTCTTAAGCCAGTCGTGTTTTATCTGCTCTCTGCTTAGCACATCACAGTGGATGTAGTGTAACAGCTGCAGGTGAGGACGTGGCTAGTGTAAGGCCTGCTTTCCAACTCTTTCATTTCTTGGGAGAGCCTGGTTCCTGCAGCTGGATGCCAGGGTCCCAAGGTCACTGCTCGCTTTTGGCCAAGGTCACTTTCAGCTCCTCTTCCGCTGCTCGCTTTCCCTTGCCATGTGGCTCTCATGAGCAACTCAGCATAGTGTGTGATTCGGCTTCTCCCAGGGAAACAAGCACAGAAGCAACCTGAGAATGATCTGCCTTTGGTATATTGGGTAACAAGCGCGAGCACGCTACTTCACTGCATTTACAGGTCATACTCACGCAGCAGGGGAAGCATTTCACTGGCCATTTTCATCAGAATGTGTGAATATTGAACTCATTTTAGAATTTTGACAACCACAAATGTAAGTTGGTTTAAGAAAAGGAGGGAGTTTGGAAAAATTTGTTCCTTGCCAGTTTAAAAATTCACATAAAAAGTTGTTTAAATATTGTCGCTTTAATTCTTTGGTATGGTTCTTCATTCCCATGGAAATGGTTTCTTAAGCATTCTGCCATCTGGGGTCATGTTTTACAATTCTTTTGTTAAAAAAAACATATTTTAGATAAGTTTTAAAATATGCCCAGGGCCTGCCAGATAGCTCAGCAGATTAAAGCACCTGCTTAGGCAGATGCAGCGACCAGGGTTTGATCCCCAGCATGCTGAGTCTGGGCATGGTGGCGCAAGCCTGTCATCCTAGCACTTGGGAGGCTGAAAACAGGAGAATCACTACGAGCCAGATCTGTGTAGTGAGACCCTGTAGACCCTGTACTAAATACATTAAATAAATAAATGCCTAAACTATAGGCTGGCTCAGCAGACTAAAGCACCTGCTTACGCAAGCTTGTGTAAGCGCAGGGACCACAGTTCTGTCCCTGGCACCACATGCCATGCCAGCTCCACCTCCAGGGCAGGCTGAGCCACCCAGACTCTGTGCGTGGTAGCTGCCCCTATAATCCCAGCACTGGGGAGGCTGAAAACAAGAGGAACACTATGAGTTCAAGCTGTGTAGTGAGATCCTGCAACAACCAAATACATTATTTAAAAAAAAAAAGCCCAAACTTTTGCAAAATAGGTATTATAGTTCTTATTATTGTACAGTCTTAACAGTTGCCCTTTGTCTTTCTGATTTTGCATATTTATGTTTAGAATTTACAAAATATTACCTAGCTTTTTTCAAAAAAAATATTTTATCTAATAGCTTAGATTATTGTTTGCCTTTAACCCCTTTGCTGATTTATCTTTATTATTTCCTTCCTGGTTCCTAATATTCACTTTCTTGTTTATTTTCTCATTACTGGAGTTCAGAATCTGGTCCACTTTCTACTATTCCTTCATGCTTGTAGGTATAAATCTATGAATTCATTATAATATGAATTCTTATATGATGGTAGCCTGTATAACATATAGTGTTTATCCTTTGTTTCCAGAAGTTTTGTGATTTGAGTTTGCATGATTGCATTTGCTTTTTTCCAAGAGATGTTTAGTAGATAATTTTCAATATTGATATTCTTTATACATAACAAATGTATAAAAAAAAACCCATCACTTTTCTCCTTCCCCATCTACCCTCCTAGCTTCTTTTCTCTCCCTCTTGTTTCTCTGCTCATCTTTTTGTCAGAACAGTGAATTCACTACTTAGGCTTTACCAAGCTGGAGTCCTGCATGCCAAGAGCTGGAAAGAAGTCATAATTCCAGCCTGGCCTGTGTGAAGAAAGAGTCACCCAGGCACAACAGTGGTGGTGCTGGCGGGGCATGCTACAGCCCCAGGGAGGGAGCACAGCCACATGAAGGGGGAGTGAATGTAATTAATGCCTAAGTACACAGGAGTGGTCTAGCAAATAAAGTAATAAATAAATAACCTAAGTTTCTGCTGTCAGCAAGGCAGTTACAAATCTGGAAAGTGAAAAAAGCAGAGTGAACTCTGTGGCAGTTGGTTGGAATTGGAACGAACATTGTGAAATCAGTTTTGACCTGTGTAACTAAAGGAAGAATTAACTTTTAATATATTCCTAGCTGCACATAATGCCACACACCTTTAGTCCCAGCACTCTTGGAGACTGAGGAGGAAGAATCCAAGTTTAATGTATGCCTGAATGGCTCAACAATTTAGCAAGACCATACCTCAGAATTAAATGTATCTGTATCTGTATCTGTATCTATATCTATATCTATATCTATATCTATATCTATATCTATATCTATATCTATGTCTCAGGGGATGTCATGCAGTGTGAAGGCCCTGGCTTGAATTCCTGGTGTACTACATGAATACCTTCAATCATGGTACTACCTGCAGCTCTAATTTAATTTCTTTGAAATTTGTGATCAAGGAGCTTATAGTCCAGATAGGTTCTTCAACACACACATGAATATCAACAAATGAAATATAAATGAAGAACTATCATAAAACATAAGGATAAGATACTTACATATTTGCAAATGGGGAAGGTATTTAAGAGACTGTATCTTCCAACCCATGAAAATAAAACTTCAAAAAACACTGAAAATACTATTAAAAATCATTTCTATAGAGTGAGAATCTTAAGCTTAAAATTTCACTTTCGATCATTCATAGTTGTATTAAGTTTTAGGGAAGTGGCATAAACCTCCTTGACTCAAGTTCAAATCTATAAAATGTAGATCTTAATAATAAGAGTTGTATGAGGATTAAGTGAGATAAAATTTAATGGACCTGTATTACTTTCTGATACGTAGTAAAATGTTATAAAGATAGCAATGTAACTACTTAAATCAATTGGCTTTAGAAATACTTTTCTGGAGAAAAATGAATTGCTATACAACAGGCATAAATCACGTTAAGAGAAGATAAATAGGGATGGAATTCAGAGACAAGCATTTCTGCTTTTCTGAAGTGTTTGCACATGGTGGACATGTATTAGGCAGAAGCTGTAGAAGGCATTCACCAGGCAGAAGTGGACCCATGGCTTAGCCAGAGGACGTGAAATGGCTCATCCTTATCTTGCTTTTAATGGACAGAGATACCAATAATGTTTATGATGTTTTCTTTTAAAATATCTTTCTGACCATACAAATAAGTAGGCATGCGCTTCTTTATGTTATCTTTCTTTTAGGAAAATTAATCTTCACTTTATTACCCTTAGATCTAAAGGCAAGGAAAATAACATTTCCTGTTGTTTTCTTCTACGCCGTCGGCTCTTTTTTTTTCACCAGTACATGTTTGCAGGACATGATGCTTACATTCATCTTGGTGAGTGAGTTCGTGCACACAATACATTCTTCTTTTATCAGACCTCTTTCCACTGCCTTCCTTCCTTTGCCTTTAAGCCCCTCCCCCTATGTTTATCCTTGTTATTATTATTAGCCATATTTGTGACATAAATTGTTTATATTCATTAAGGTAATTAGGTTCCTGTCCATGCCATGTTTTAATTCTACTTACTTTCCCCCTCCCTCATCTTTGCTCTCTGTACCCCTTCCCATTTGCAAGAGATCTGTTTCCTTCTATCCATCCTTTATTATCCTCTTTGTGTATACTTTGCCTTTTCCAAATGAGAGACAGCATATCGTATTTAAGCTTGTAAGACTGATTTATGTCATTCAACATTATATTTTCAAGATGTAATCATTTTCCTACAAGTGGATTAAATTTATCCCTCTTTATAGCTGAGTAATATTTTGTAGTGTACAGATACATTTCCTTTTCTTTTATCTTCTGATGTATGAGCTGGCTGCTTTCTGGATTTAGCTATTATAAATGGTGCTGTTATAAATGTAGGTTTGCACATATGATATCTTTAGCATTAGGAGGAGCATTCGTAGAGGGGAATAGCTGAGTCATGTGGAATTTCTAATTTTAGGTGTTTGATGAATTTTCATACTGATTTCCATACTAGAAGTACCATTTCACATTCCCTTCAAATATAGAAGGGTTCTTTTTTTTGCCACAGCCATTTGAACAATGGTTAATTTTTGGAATCTTGGTAATTGTCATTCTTCCTGGTACAAGATGGAATCTTAGTATTATCTCACTTTTAAAAGTTATTTATAAGTTCATCTAATGCTGTTCAAAGAATTGTATGATCTTATGTTTTAATTTATATTCTTAGCATAAGTGAACTTCTTGCTTATTTTTACCTTTTATTCTGGGAAAAAAATGTACTATTCTGAATAGTAACTCGTAGTAATTTAAAAAGGATTTTTAGATTCAGTCTATTTTCATAAAGAAGTGAGAAAAGTTTACCTTTTGCCTATTAACATCTTGGCCACAACTTACATTTCACATCAGGTTTACTTCAATGAGTTGAAAACAATTATATATATATATATATATATATATATATATATATTCTAAATCTGTTGATTTTGGGGTTTTTTAGACATTTAAAAGAAATGGCCTACATCAAATTCTTATATGTTCTTTAACTCCTTGTCAATATTAACCTTTTTATCTAGTTTTTGATAAAGATTGTTACACTATTTGAATCTATTGGTAATAAAAACTTTTTAAATAAAATTATTTGCAGTGTGAATGATCTCAGAAATTTTCACATATAGACACATTTTAAAAACTATGATAATTGTCCTTATTTTGAAAAAAAATCCATTCTTAGTGAAATATGCAGATATTTCAAATAGCTTTGGAAATAAGAAAGCAAACTACATTTTTTAATCAATTTTATTTTTGCATTGCTCTTGAAATTTTTCAAATATTTGCTATATTCTACCTTATTCCATTGATAATTTGTTTCCATAATGAAAGCAAAATAGTCGAGGAGATAGCTCAATAGAATAAGTGCTTGCCCGGCAAGCACAAGGTCCTGAGTTTAATCCCAGGTACCACAAAATAAATAAATAAATACTCAACTCAAAGACCTGAAAGCAAAATATACCTGTAATTTGTTAATGTTTTCTTCCAATATACCATTTATAAAACTATTTACAAGAATGAAATCATTTATATTCTAAAGTTTTGTTATATTGCATATTTTTGGCATTGAGAATATATATTAATTGCATTTACATTTCTCTGTAAGTCAATATTTGAATTTATTTTCAGTTTTTTAAATTTTATTATTGAATAATTATTCTTATATTTATTATACTGTGATGTAAATATATACATTATCATATCTAAATTTAAGATACTAATGATTCATTTCTTTTCAAACCTTTGATCAGATACATTTTTCTTATTGCCATAAATCAAATAAACACTTTTTTTTTCTTTTTTAGTGGAGCCAGGGAGTTAACTCAGGTACTTGCGCTTGCCAGGCAAACATTTATTGTACTGAGCTATCTCCCTGACACCCTAAATAAATACATTTTAATATATGTACTATTAATTAATGAAACCTACTTTATTTGCTGCCTCACTTCTGAAAAGGACAGACTAAATTTCCTTCCTGAGGGCTAGCCAAATAGCTCAGTGGATTAAAGCACCTAGAAGCAGGCACAGAGGCAAGGGTTCAATCCCTGGACCTGCCATGCTGGCCCCGCCCCCAGCAATTGAGACTGGGCGTGGTAGTGCTCACCTGTAATCCCAGCTCTTGCATGGCTGTAAACAGGAGAATTGCTACAAGTCCAAACTATTAATGAGAACTGAACACCCTGTAGTTCCTTCCCTAAAATAAAAAAATTTGAAAAAATAAAAAACAAATTTCCTTTCTGAAAGTATTTTTCCCTTTCCTTAAATTTATAACTATCCATCAATGAATTCATTACTGTATTGTAGGGAAAATTAAAAATATTCTTGGTTCTTGATACATGCAAAAAGAATTTGTGATAGTAATAATATAAGCATCATGATAACAGTACTAAAGTAATAGTGCTGGTAGTTGTGCGAGTTCTGCCAAGATGATGCATGACGTGATACAGTAAACAAGGCAAAAGCTTATGACAGATCAGGATCTGCAGGTAAGCATCCAGATGTTATGAGGAGTGTATAACTTGAAAGACATTTCTACAACGGCATATTTCTAGAAGTCACCCAAGAGCCTCATGCATTCATAGGCAGGGTTTCTGAAACATGACTGGATTATGGGGCTTACAGCTTGCTCTTGGGAGCTGTGTCTGGTGGGCAGAGACAGGTCACTGGGTGGCAGTTCTTGAACTCCTTGGGTTCCCTCTTTCGGGCCCAGACCCCATGACACAAGCACCTGGTCTTCTGCTATGCCCCTCTGCCATGCTGCCCAGTGGACTATGGGCTGAAACTTCTGAAAACTGAGCCAAAATAAGCATCTTATTTTTTAAATTGTGGGTTTCATGTAACATAACTCAGTGACAAAAGAAGTATTGGCATCTCATTCTTGGTACATATGAATTAACTAACAAGCAGAGAGGCCAATTCCTTTTTCAATAGTAAAAAGATAGTCTGTTGATCACTATCACTATAGCTATCTATGTCTATATCTATACAATTTTTATGAGTATAATATAGGATAATTATAGAAAACAAATAAAAATATGAACCACTATTAATAATATTTAGAAAATAAAATACAATGACCCTTAGGATATATTCTAGTTATTTCTCTTCTCTGTATTTTATAGACACTGATTTTGTTGAGAACAACATGATTAAATTGATTTGATTTGTTAACCTTCCTTTTTCCTCATCAATGATGTATTGTAAAATCTTTGTCATGTCATTCAATGGTCTTATATTACTTACATAAGTGACCCGGAAATGACTCTATAGGGCAAAGGCTAGTTAAGTAACTGTCTCAATTCCTTTTCCTGGCACATGGAAAACTACACTTTCACCCCCGACATGTACCTATCTCATTTTACAACATGACAAATAGCATTAAAATCATTTTGAGTAATCACAAAAAGCAAAGATGAATCAGTAAATGCCAAGTCCATCAATGCAAGCAGATTGAATAAAACAGGCTCTCTGAGTCATGTTTGATAATTCTGGCATGCTGATTCATCACTATCATTATAATTAAAGAAAGCAACAAGAGCAGAGTGGCCTGCCTACTAGCACGTCTTCATCAAAGGCGCTTCTGGGAGCGTCTTTAGCAGATGTTAATGGGTGCTCCCACCACTGGTGTGTATCAGGAGATGACTGCGTTCTTAAGTTCAATTCAGAACTTCATTCCAACTTCAGCATTGTATAAATTGGTAGATACAGAAATGTTAATGTCAAAGTTCTATGCAAGAAGATATCAGGATGAAAACTATCTGCTGAGAAAAGAGCCAATATACAACTACAGATCAGTAAGAGAGTGAAAACAGTGGGGAAACCTCCAAACACCCACTTTATTCTTACAAGAAACAAGAATCCATGCATACGATGCATTTTTTTTTTCTAAAATATCCTTCTACCAGAAAGTCAAAGGACTGGTAAGTTAGCATTTCCACACACTGCAGAGAAGTGGCCTTTGTAACCTTTTCATTTTCTTTCTTCCTGTTTCATTCTAATTCTGCTTCCCGACTAGGAATTCTGTTTAGTTGGCATTCTGCGCAAAGCAATGTTGTTATCTTTGGTTATGATTTTGTATTTTGACCTTATTTCCTCCTTGACATTTACCTTTGCATGTAGGGTCTGTTTTTTCCTAGCAGCAGGACCTTCCTCCCCTTCAGGGCCACATAATAATAAGATCAAAAGGACAGATGTGCTGTGCACACAGCCTCCTCTACTGCAGTTCAATCTGCAAGGTTAGAGCCATTATTATTTTATGTTTACCTTCTTTTGACTTGGGCCTGTGGAACAAATAAATAAATGTTTTCTAAACTTTCATATTTTCTTTTCACTTCCCTCTTCATTTTTCTGCAGCATTAATGGCCAGAAAAACAAATATTGTTTTGACAGCAAGTTCTGCAAAATATAACCAAATTTGGTTTTGTGTATAGCAATCTTTCTCGAGTTAGCCAGTTTTAAAGAATAGTTAACAGAGAAAATCAAATATGTGTGAAAGATGATGAAGTTAAATTTGTTCTTTCTTCTTCTTGCTCTCTCCTCTTGCTGCAAGCAAGCACTTAGAAATGTCAAAGAAAATGTTCTGAGAGATGCCTGTCCCTTTGGCTTGAATGTTTTGACTGCATATCTAAAGAACACTGTTGCAATGTTTTATGTTCAGATAAAATATGAATATTGTCTTACATGAAGTTTTCTTCAAACCACACATATTTCAGCTCAGAGAAATAATTTCTGTGTTATTAACTTACTTGTACAAATATAAAGTGCTTCCCCTGAGAATTGTCTGTTTATACTTCAGAGAACTGTGTATCAGCCAAGAGAGATCCAAATCTAACTTCCTTTCACACTAAGTAGGACACCACGTGGGTAGGGATGTTAGTCAGCAGAATAACCAATCCATGCTGGTGAGTAAGGCTTTCACATCTCCCCAGCCTGTGTACCCATGACTCACCTTTAAATTCTCTTACGTATTTTTTAGAAGGTGGGGGAATTGTGAAAATATGAAAGATGTTTGGGTAAGTACTCTTTCCAAAGAGTTCAAAAATATTTAAATAGGCAATATGGGGGTTTACACCCAGAAAAGATAGAATACTTAGGAAATTTTATCTCACTAAGAATTTCAAGTTTTGCATTTCAACCATAATAGCTTATAACTAATTTAAGAAAATTATAGAACTAATTTTGGTGGCTGGGAGCATGTTTTTCTGCTTTGCATAGCATTAGGGGATTTATTTCATAATATCTCAAGAATGTATTGTTTTATAATTTGTTTGACAGACCAGTCTTCAAGTATTTGTAACTATGTAGTATTAAAGCTTAATGATATAAGCTCATATACTGAATTTTAGAAGATGGGAACTCACAGTATATTGAAAAATTGTTAAGGCAATAGCACAATTTTGTTTTCATTCCTTTGAAGTAGTTCTTAGAATGTATTGCTTACTTTGCACATAATACTATACTTATTGTATGTGTTAGCTTGCCTTATTGATCCAATTTTTCAAACATACATTACTATGGCCTCATAATGGCTGCAGCACCTATTTCCTTCTTTGACTTTGGAATTGATTATGTGACTTGCTTTAATGAATATAGAGTCAAGAGTGCTCGTATACTATTTCCAACTTCAGGATTTAAGAGGCTTTCCTTGTTTCTGTTCATTTTCTTTCACTTATGCAATCATCATAAGAACCTTGCACTGGTTAAAAAGTGGACCAGTAAGCTGTGGATGAAGTGACATACGAAGCAGAGCCACATTCAAAGTTACCCATGGCCCATCGGTAGGATCCACGCTGTTATGGCTTGTGTGTAGATGGTCCCCACAGCCTCACGCTTGGTGTGGGTGGAGCACTTTTCCAAGGTGGCTGGATGTGGGGTGTGTGAATGTGGATTAAGGGTGTGATAATTAATTTAGTCCACCAATTTGTTTAGCATATTTATGATTGTGGATAATGGGAAGGCCCAGCCAGTGTATGGTTAGCATCATCCAATAGACTCGTAGCTTACATGAGATAAAAGAGAAAGGAGTTCCGATGCTGTTGTTGCTTTTTGCCTGCTCTGTTTGTCCTTTACCAGGCTTCTTTGCCACGCCACCCTGCCTAGGAGGCAGTGACTGTGGACTGAAAGCTCTAAAATGTGGGCCAAAATCAAACTTTCCTTCTTTAACTTATGGGTTCCTGGTATGTAGGCTCAGCAAGAACATAAGCATGCAAAAGACTTGTGAAACTGTTCCACCCAGTGGGTCTCATGTTGAACCAGCTGAGCCTCAAAATGGGGCTGAGAAGAAGTGCTGCTTCGTTCATCCACAAGACTTTAATAACTTTAATGGGCATCACTGACATAAAATAAGTAATAAAATAAGTTAATTAAATTATACAATTTGAGGGCTGGGATATAGTTCAGTGACACAAGTGCCTGCCCAGCAAGTGCAAGGTCCTGAGTTAGACTTTTGGTATAAAAGACAAAACAAATAAACAAACAACCAATTAGGAGAGTTTTTATGTATCTATATACAAGCAAAACTATTCTGACAAAAACATCATCTGAGCATAATGAACATAACAATCCCCCTCAGGATTCTGATATGCGCTGGCTCTTCTTTTATTTCTCCTTTCTACAGTACGCCACCCTTCTCACCTAGGGAGAATCACAGATCTGCTTTTATGTACTGTGGATCAGTGTGTATTAACTAATGTCTAAATGATATAGGAAGGCACAGTTTTGTTCCTCTCACTGTGATTTCTTACAGCAAAATTATTTGGAAGATCATCCATGTAGGATATGCCAATAGTTGTAGAAAGGCTTTTAGTCCTAAATAGCTTTTTAAATTGTGTAGAAGCACCAAGATTCATCTTAGTCAATAATCCTTTGATTATTGTTTGGATTTTTCCAGTTTAGCAATCATTAAAAATAAAGCTGTTAGCAACATTCAAGTATAATATTCTGTATAAATATATGCTTTCCTTTGCTTTAATAAATGCTTAAGAATAAAATGATTGATATATATGGGTAGTGTATATTAAACTTAAAAATTCTACCAGACTTCTTCAAAGTAATTATATTATTTAACATTTCCAATGGTAGTTTATGAATATTCTATTTCATCTGTATCCTTACCATCATTTGATATTTTATTTTTAATTAATTAATTTTATATTTTAGGACAGGGTCTGCAGGGTCTACAGGGTCTCACTATGTAGATTGGACTCGTAGTGATTCTCTTGTTTTCAGCCTCCCAAGTGCTGGGATTATAGGCACCTGCCACCATGCCCAGTCTCAATTGCCATCTCAGTGCACCCTGGAGGTGGGGCCAGCACAACACACTAGGGATCTAATCCCGGCTGCTGCACTCTCACTAAGCAGGTGCTTTAGTCCTCTGAGCTGTCATGCTGGCCCTTCATTTGACATTGTAAAGTCTTTTTAACTTTTGATAGTCCATGTATAATGATATATGCCTGAAATTTTAATTTATGCTTCTCTAGTGAAATTAAATGGAACTATCTTAAGTCATAATTTGTTAACCCGAAGTCTTGTTGGACATTTTATTACAGATTTATTTATGACATAATATATAAATATAAAACTTATGGATATTAATTGAACACTGTGGAATGTTTGGATGCCTACATACATTGTATATTGATTGAACTGAGTTAAACTTATCTGTCTTCTCAAATGTTTGTCATTTCTATATGGTGGTAACATTGAACTCTTTCTTACTTTTGGAAATGTACATGCATACTTGTTTTATGGTAGCAAATCTTTGCCAATTTTGAAAATACAAGTATTCTCTTTTTAATGAGTTTTGTGAGAGATTTACATATTTCTGAGCAGAAATATCCACTTAAATATACTTTCTACAGAGTATTTTTTCGTATTACAGCTTGTTTTTATTTTTACTAGTATTTTCCAAAGAGTGGGCACTTTTAGTATTAATGGTCAATTTATAAATTTGGTTTTTCATGAATTATAATTTTAAAAAGTATAGTAGATAAAGTTATTATGGAACCCAAATTAAAAATCTGTTTTTCTTTGTGATTTCTACTGGAAATCTTTTACTTATAGTGTTAAATTTTAAGTTGGGGATTATGATTGCATATGAGATAAAATTAAAGGTTTCAAAGATTAGTGTTTGTTTTGCATCCTGTTAGCAATAGTCCTGATACAATATGTTAAAGATTGTATTTTGCTCATCTAATTACTATAGCACAGAGTAATCGATACAATTGAATCTGACTCAATATTTGTCTAATGTTGCCCTAAAACTACATTATGCTTACTGTGGCTTTATATTAAGATTTGGAATTTTGTGCATGTTGCTATCATTTTGTTCCTTCTCAAGGGTTTTTAAAATCTTCTCTTCCTTTGCATATTTTCACACATTTTAGACCCAATTCATCAATTACTAAAAAGTAATTGAAATATTGATGTATTACAATGGCTTTCTAGATCAATTCACAATGACTGACTTCTGTCATTAGTGATTTCCTTGATATGATTCTAATATTTATTATTAATTTGCTTCTGTGGTGGTTATTCAATATGCTTCGTATCATTGAACTAAAAAATCTTGAAAAACTATCTTGAGAATTATAACAATATTATTTATCTGTTCAAAAGTTCCATGCACAATTGTGAAGAGTATGTATTCTGCTTTTATTGTGTATGATATATTCTACACTTACAATTGTTTATTTTTTAAAATAATTTTATTGAGAAACAAATAGCAATGTGATAGTTTCAAATCCTATTAGTAGGACAGTTTCAATAAATAATACATTGCATATTGTTGTCTTCTTAGTGGTTATTCATAGTACAAGATGCAGACATGATAGCCTGTGCACAAACACTATTAGAACAAATCTTTCTATCCAATGAATTAAGAGAAAGTAGCTGTATATCTGTCTTAATTATTTTGAATATACAGCTACAAAATAGTTCTTCATTTTTATCCCCTTTTTTGTTTAGTTTTGTCAGAGAAGGGTATTCCATTGCCATTTAAATATTGTAGG
>NDGN011502928.1:3507-17052 GCA_002564285.1 Tympanoctomys barrerae
TCTTTCTTTCTCTCTCTCTCTCTCTCTCTCTCTCTCTCTCTCTCTCTCTCTCTCTCTCTCTGTATTGGTAATCAAACTCAGGATCTTGTACTTACCAGGAAGGTGCTGTGCCATCGAGCTGTATCCCCGGCCCAAGGCAGGAAGTATGCATGGGCTCAGTGGCATGGACATACATTCATCAATGCTGATCACTCTACAACCACTGCAGAAGGTTCAATCTTCTATTAGCAAAGACCGACACTGAGCCTCCAGGCCACCACCATGCCACAGAATGATCAGCCTGCATCCTGGTGGCAGGATAGTTATATTGAGCCATTTCCATCATGGAAGGGACAGTGCTTCATATTTACTGAAACACACACTTACTCTGGAAGTAGATGTGCCTTCGGTGCACGTAATGCTTCTACACCGTCTATACCGTGTGTCATGTCTGCCATCATTGTATCATATATGTCATCGCTTGTGTTTAAGGAATGCACCTCACGGCCAAGGAAGTGGGCCAATTAGATCATGATAATGAAATTCACTTGTCTGATTTCTTCCTCGCCATCCAGAATCAGATGATGGAAAAGTAGAATGCATTTTTGAATGTGTGGCGTCAAGTAGGGCTATCTGTAGATTTGGGGCAAGGTGGTTGCATGAGGCTCTGAAACTGACCAATATGTGCTGCTGTTCTTCCCACAGTCAGCACTCGTGGATGCAGGAGTTAAGGGGTGGAAATGGGAGTGATACTGCTCACCATGGCGCCTAGTGACCTCCCATATTTAGTTTTTAAAAAATTCCTTCCTGTTCTTGTGATCTTATCCTCTGCTGACCTAGGGGATCTTACTTTCAGAGTGAGAATAAATTCTTCCACCAGAAGACACACCAAAGTTTCCATTAAACTGGAGTTTAAAACTTCACCCTTTTTAGTTTCTTCATGACACTGAATCAACAGGCCAAAAAGGTGAGTTGCAGTGTTGAGGAGAAGGATTGAGCCAGAGTACCAAGGAAAAATCCTCAACAGTGAAGGCAAGGAAAAATGCGTCCAAAGTACAAGAGATATAATTTGTCTGCCTGATTAGATTAAGAACCATATGCCATGGAGGAAAAAGAAAAAAGAAAATAGTAAACTAACTAAATAAATAAATGATAACAAAAAACTTTATTGCATTCTACAAATTGCCAGCAATGCCTCAGAAATTTTTAGTACTGTAACACTGTATTAAAACCATTAGTGTTATTTAAATAATGATCACACAATGGTAAATACGTACACATAATTGAAATAAATATTTAAGTCAGTGATTAAAAAAAAGGAAACACCCCATATGCCAGATTGGTAAAACCCACTTCCGAATGTGTCAGGGTCATGTTCGCAGAGAGGACTGGCACGTAGGCCAGCACATGGAGGAGATGGGGAGAAATCCACTTTGGCTGTGGTTGGCACTGTCTTAAAGGCTTGGAGGACGGATGGGATGAATTGGAATGTGGGATGCAGAAAGCCAGCTTGTGTTTGAAAAGTTCTGTCCTACACGAGTAGCTGGGTCTTTGGCTGCTGCTGCCAATGGATGTCAGGCTCCCTCTTCTTCAGTGCTCCAGTGCAGACTCACAGCAGAGATTCTCCACAGAGCTTCATCCTCTAGACCTCTCGCTCTGCAGCTTCTGGTTTCTTGGATTGAGCAGCTACTGTACCCTCAGGCCCTCTACCTTGTAGAAGTGGCTGTGGACTCTCCCACCTATGATCCTGTAACCCTTCTTAATAATATTCCTGGGGTAATTGTGCACAGGCTATACATACATAATACATATTACTATTTTCTATTCATTGTTTCTTTAGAGAATCCTAACCAAAACAAGTAACTTAAAAAAATTAAAAAATTTATTGCGATAATTTAAATTTATTCTAAAATATCTGAAAGTTACCTGCTGAACAGGAAATTCTCACTAAAATTTGTCTGTATTAAAAAAAAACTTATTCATATTATTACTCTAAAACTTGAGTACAAGAACAAGAAGAGTCAGAATTTAAATCACACAAAACAAGCAAAAACAAATCAAAATACTGGTGAGGGTGCTGGTGATGGAGGCTAAGAATAAGCACTGGAGAAGATTAAGTAAAGAATTTAAAGCTATTAGTGATGATGATCCAATAGGTGTCTGCTATTTATCAAAACCTCTGAAGAACAAATGAAGTTGACCTTTAGAAACAATATTTCATGCATTCTTCACAACAGCTACATGAAGTAAGTGTCAATGTGGACTTTCCTGGTAAGGAAGCCTAATATATGTTAATAATTTATTCTGTCATATAACTATAGGACCACAAATTTAAATCTAGGTGAGTTTTTGTCCCCACATTCTATCATTGTGTGCATTCTGCTCTGCCATCTACTTATAATTTCTGTCTCAGCTGTTCCTGGTTAAAATTTATTACCAACTTTTCAATATTGTTCCTATATTTTGGAATGAATTGAGTTGTTTTTGACATCTAATAAGGAAAATCATAAACAGGTGTACAGCTTGAGCGTCTTATTTCCCAGGCTGAGTGCTGAGCTGACAGGGGTGCCAGAGCCCCACTTAACTTCTTAGTTTCGGTGACATTCCTCTCCTCTCTGACAGTTGTATCAGCATTTCTGCTGCTGCTTGTGCTGATAACACGAACACCAAATAGAAATCACTTGGTGACATGTTCGCTAGGGGATTCCTTCGCAAAGCATGTTCAGATGGCAGGAAAGTGTCCTGCGGCTTGCTGCCCCACTCCACAGAACAGCTAGATAATTCAAATGTCGCTTTAGAGATGTAGGAACAATTTTTCTGCCCTGGTATCTATGCAACTAGCAAGGATTACCAAGGCACTGCTGCCACAAATTGTAAGTTTAAATTATAATGTAAAGCCTTCTTTAATATATTCTACCTTTATTTGACAAAGTAAGAAAACCATAAAGTATAAAAGGCAGAAGAAATTGAAGGAAGATTTGGATACAATAAACTTTAAAATAAGAAGCACTTGTTCATGGTCTTTCAACATATTTCATAATGTGAAATCTTGCTGAGATGTTTTATTTTGCTATTTTCTAGGATGTAAGAAAAACTAGAAGTATTTTCATAATGCATAATAAGTGAGGACCCTGCATTGCATGAATCACTGCACATGCATAAGAAGCCTCTTTTCATTCATGGTAGAATTAAAACACATGCAAAAATACACCCATGCACACACATGTGTGCTCATATGTACATGTAAACTCCATTCATGTCCTATACTCTGCAAAAATCGACAGGCACAGACACTATCTTCATTAGCTGCATTCTCAAATGAACACACATGGACACATCTGTACATAGGTAAATCACACCCTCACACACAAAAACACAAACTCAGAAACAAACACACTTCCACAAATAAAGGGGAAAAGAAACATAGGGACAATGAGGAATAAACCTGAAAGGATAAGAATGAAATTTGCTGAAAAGTAAAATTCTATTATAGAGACCTTGGTAAAAACGTATTTTTTATTTACAGCATTTAAGTTCAGAGTTGCTAGAAATATTTCATATTTGAAATAGCAGTCAAATATTCTTTCACTTGATTGTGCTTTTGATTATGTCCTGAGAAAAGGTTTTGCTTAGTAAAGCATTTGTACCAAGGGCCTAGAGGTGCAGGGATAACAAGAATAGGACAAAGAGAGAGGGTACTAGGGTACTGCACATTCGACTAACAGTAATTTGCTCTAAGGTCAATGCTGAGTGAAGACCTGCAGACACCACTGAGAGCTATCCATAGGAAGAAACAAAAGGTTATGCAGACAGTAGTGTATCCAAAGAGAACATGTTGCTACTTATATCAATATGATTCGTGAAAGGTCACTGTGTCCCACATACAGCTACAAGTTATCAGGTACCACTAAATTAAATGAGACATTCTAGACTGTAAACCTAGGCAGTCATAAATCTCAAACCTTGAATTCTTCAATGTCATCTATGGCTAACTACTTTCAGTTTTGATTATAAATATATATTAGTTTATCTTTTAAGTAAATATTTTTATATTTGCATGAAGAGAATTACTGAAGAAATGCTGAAGAGGTCTGAGAAGTTAAAACCACAAAACTATGAGTAATGTAGATGGGTTGACTCATTTTAAAGTTTAGTTTGGATTACCAAGGTGCATTGCTACAATGTCAATGAGTAGGTGCCTCATTCTGGACAGAGATGAAGATTGAGATGATCAATAAAGAAGATTTCGAATCATTACCTATCTCTAGTAACAAATGCTCCCTGACATCCTGAGCTTTAGGCTATTGTCCTTGTTCCCCTGATGTTGTAAATGTTGTTTAAGAAACAATGGGCTGGGAGATATTTCTTTGAAGATCCATTAACTTTAAAGTCACTTCCCTTTATCCTTTTGAGAAGGCAACATCTATTAACCTAGGGAGCATTCCTGGAAGGGCTATTTATTAACTCTTCAGTTTGGCTGTAGAAATAACTTCTAGGACATGTCTAGACCAACTTTGGGCTAAGACTACTTGCTATTGGATTATGCTTTTTTTTGCTCAGCATGAGCCAGAGTGCAGCTATCCTTAAGAATTTTTGCAATTGTTGAAGAAAGGAAATAAAACCCCCAAAACAATATATCAAACTTGAAATTTTATGTACAATATGTGTTGTTTTTGCAAGGTTGAGACTATTTTTATTCAACACTGACTAAAAAATATTTGGTGGAAAATCAATAAAGGAAAAAAATTATAGGCTAAATTTGGTTAATGCAGAAAATTCTTTAGATATTTCACATAAGACAGCTTTTATCTTTAAAATTCTAAAATTGTAATATTATGTTTTTATTTGCTGAAAAATCTACTTTTTAACTTTCTAAAATGAACGTATGATTACAGTTCAAATAAAAAACATAATAATGGGACATCTTGAGTTTAAAATGGCATTTAGCTAGTGGCTTTTAAATTATTGATTGAATCAGTGATATTTTTTGCATGTTAATATTTAGTATGCAGTTATCCTATGTCATAGTCTGTTCTCAGATTTGGACATGTTAGTACAATAAGACAGATGAGAAAGTTCTCCTTAGGAATAATTTATTATACTAGGAAGACAGACATCCTATACAAAAGCTCCCCAGTTCCCATTAAAGCACATAAAATGAGAGAAAATAGTGAAATAAAAACTTATAACATAAAACACTAACACTGCAGGTAAAGTAGCTGGAGAAGAGATTTTAATAAGTTTAAGTTCATTAGAGAAAGAGAAAGAGTTTTAATTTCCATGCTTTACTGTAGAAAATAGCAGGCTGAGTTTTCTTCAAGTAGAGACTGAATCCCTAACCTGCCTCTCCTGTGCTGGTGGTGCCCTCACTGGCCCCTCAGGCCTCTGTTATTCACTTTCTCATGGTCTAATTCTGTGGTGGTGAACCTGTGGCACACATGCCAAGGCCCTTTGGTCATTATCACTGAAACCTCTAGTTATTTTCCTCCTCCTCCTTCATTTCTTATTTATTATGTTCATTTTATTTTTGAAAGTGAATAAAAATAGTAAAAAAAACCCCTCACATTTGAAATGATGCAGAATTTCACTAAACAAAATAATAGGGATTCAACAATGGCTGTTTTATGGCATAATGTTGTTTTCAAATTAGTTCTATAGATTACTAGATATAGGCAAGGAACATTGGTAAAAGAAAACAAATAAAAGTTATTAGAAATTTTAAAAGGATAAGAAAAACATTAAGCATTAGCTTCTCCTTTCAAAAAGCTCCTAGAGGTTTAGTATCAGTGGACTCTAGATGGTATTTCTACTGGACAGCTTTTAATCCACACCTGCCACTCCTCTACAGTGGTGGTTGGTCAGGATGAAGATGCTCAAAGTTTTCATTACATTAATCATTTGTAAGTCTGTGTAGCGAAAAAGTACATAATCATGGGCTAATATAACATTAATTGTGTATATGTCTATAAAAACAAGTCTGTAAATAAAGTCAGATCCTGCCTAACCATGGGAATACAGGCTGAGAAGCGTGTAGTCAGTGATCTCCTCATTGGGTGAACACCAGAGTGTTCATTTACACAAACCAAGATGGCCATGATTTCATCAAATGAACCCGTCTCGCAGGAGCACTATTGTACACATAATCACACAACCAGTAAGGGACAGAAGCGTCACTATGTCGCACACGACACCATTCCTATTTTTTCCTCTTCTGTCTTCTGGGGAGGAAAACCCTTCCATATTATTACTAGGACTCCTTTTGCATACTGGTTTGGAAAGTAGGTGGTAATAAAATCTTGGATAACATCCATACACGGGATGACAGGTTCATATCCTGGAAACAAAACAGTGACTTCAATTGTGTTCCTCTCTCATGGCACAGACAGAGGTATGCCCTGAAGGATGCTGAGGTGTCTGCCACACTTAACCCACAGCGTCAATTTCAGCTTTGCAGGTGGTTGATATGGCCTGTCAGCTTTCAGTCAGCCTGAAAGAAGAAAGGGCAGAAAGTGATAAATGTTTTTATTTTTACAGCTGTGAGCCGGAAGCAGCAACACCACTTCCCATACCACATCGTTCAAAGCTTTGCCACACGTCCACTCGAACCTGCAAGTCAGATCAAATAGCCAGTTTAATCTTAGGTTTCTATTATCAAAAACCATGAATATAAACTCAAGTTGTGCTTGTGCCGTGCTGCTCATGTGGGTCTCCTAATGTCCACTCCTACACATAAAGCTCGTGCGGTCACACCTATGGATGGGAATCAAAGCCACACTTGGTTATTTCAGTTTAAAATGGCAGACCTGAGAACCGCAATCGGTTCTGTCCATTACACTGGTGCATAGTTCCTGGCACGTTGGTGACTTACAAACTAAGAATAAAATTGTTTTTTCCCTTCCCATACACATTGCACAAAATGGGGAAGATTAGTACAGTTTCAATTAAAGATCTCATCCAGAGAATACAATAAAGGGAAACAACAGAGCAGTCCCTGGTCCCCAGCAGTCTTCAAATCCTGCTGAGCTAGAGCTGGCAGAACAAAGGGCCCTTTGTCGCTGGAGGAATTCTGTCCATTTTTTTTCTCCAGTCCTTTTTTCATTTTTTTAAATGACCACATTCAAAGTGTGCCTTGGAAAACATGCTATCCTGAGGGCTAAACAGCATGTGTAGTTTGGGGGCCCTGGAATTGCTGTGGGAGTCAGACCCTCGTAGGCATTGCTGTGGGATGCCTACCCCCAGGTAGCTTGTTCTTTTCCTGGCAGTGCAAACTCCTCAGTAACTTATTGAGGATATTCAATTTGCTTTGCAATTTGTTTCTCTGTTAAAGTAGTCATCAATGCAAACTGTGTTAAGTGTAGTCCTCTAACTTGAAATCTCTCCCTTACTGACTCACCCTTGAGGTCAGTTTTACCTTCTCTTCAGACCCATGTAGTTCTGTCTGGTCCACATGAAATCTTATACTTGTTCTGCTGTTATTTACTTGCATCAATTTTGGTTCCCAAGTTGTCACAATCAACTTCTAATCCACAATCTACATTTTCTCCTTTCACAGCTAAGCTAAAGCCATGCATTTGAGAGTTTTGTGAGAAGAGTGGATTACCTCCATCACAACCTTCTGGTGATAGTCTAATCTCTTGGGGCAAAGAACCCTTAAATATAACTTTTTACCAAGTTAGAGCTTTTTTTTTTTCTTCTTTCTCAAATGGTCCAGAAGGAGATAATTCAAAGCTCTTAGAAAAGGCTTCCACACTGGAGATAGGTTCTCCATTTTGAGGATAATGGCATCCGGCTTTTAAAAATTTGCTATAATACAATGTCGACGATAATTGACTTTTAAGGAAAAAGGCATATTTTGGCTCACAGTTGAGAGACCGCAGTTTGTGGTTGACTGGGTTCATGGAAGCAGGCATGTTCCGATTTTTGTGGACCAAAATTGAGTACATTATGAGTGAGGGAACAGGAGAGAAAAGAGAGGGCCTGCTGTCTCCTTTGAGAGGATGCTGCAAGTGATCCTGTCGCCTCTGACCAGCCTTCGGCTCTTAATGTTGTCGCCACCTCCCACTAGTGCCAACAACATTTTAAAACATGGATCTTAAAATTTATTGGATACAGAGTCTCATTGCACAGTTCCAACTCATACTGATCCTTCTGTCTCAGCCTCCCCAGCACTGGGATTACAGTGTGTACCACCGCACTTAGTTTTGGGGCCAGCAGACTGCAGTACCAGGGATCAAACACTGCTCCTTGTGCTTGTCAGGCAGGTGCTGAGACTGTTGAGCTATCTCCCCAGTCCCGGTTTGAACCTGTTCTTGTTTACTCCTAGAAAAGAGAGTAACAGAAGAAGACAAATTCAGGGTCATGACCCAAAAGAACCACATCCTCTTCCATTTGATTGGTTATAACTAAATCTCATAGTCCCATTGAGCTACAAGAAACATCCAAAATGCTGACTTTTGGTGGGTGGTAACAAAGATAACCAGAATATAGGAACTTTACTACCAAAAAAGGTAGCAGTGAAAGTTTTATAAAATCTATACAATAGCCAGATTTCATAAAGAATAATAGTGTATTATCTTCCATAGAAATTATCCCAAAATATTGTTATTATCACTAATGAAGGTGTCTTTGTTATTTTTCCTTTATTTTATAATAGACTTCATATATTCATTCATTTTACTATCTTTCTACCTTGTGGATGTTTTACAAAGGCCATCAATCTCTTGCACAGTACAAAACCATTTATAAAATCAGTTGACTGAAAGTCACAGCTATACCCTGTGGTATAGATGCAAAGAAGAAAGTTGTCTAAGATTTGCAGATATGATATGCCTTCAAAGAAACCCTGGTAGGGGAAAGGAATCATATCAGAGATGCACTGGGAGAGAGAAAGAATGCTCTTCTTCAGAAGTGGTGATGAATATTTTTTCATATAAGATAGGACAGAATAAAGCATTGCCCGGGGGTGGGGGAAGAGACGAGAGGGACAAGGAAACAGGGAGACAGGGAGAAAGAGGACTAGAGGGACACCGAGCAGAATTAACATTAGATGTACTTTGAAAGACTCTAGATAAAAGAAGTATTGCCTCATACATATTTATGTATAATTTAAATATTGTTATTTTTTATTATTTTACATTAGGTAATATATTGCTGTCACTGTAGTGATATATATTTTAATCATTTCCAGAAATAACAACAAAAAGGAATAATTTCTCTTCAGTCATGGTTCATGAAAATAATTACACTGGGAAATTTGTGTGAAATAATAATGGAATAGGTCCTTGATTTGAAATTGCCTCAAATGTGTCAAGTTATATTAACAACAGAAAGAAAATTTCAATTGGTTGTCAGAAAAAAAATATGCTTAGAATTTAAAGTCCTGAAAAGTATTATTGATATTTATACTACAGAGTGTTATTAAACAAACATCAAATAATTCCTGAAGCTCTTAGAAAATGATACCTGTAGATTCGCAAGTATTTCTTTCTTTCTGTAGATATTTTATCAATATCAAATCTCAAAAAAGTAGCAAACAAAAAGGAAATAATGTGAATAAATTCTTGGTTACTAGCAACAGGAATTTATTCCACGTTAAATGATTAGAGTAAAAATGAAAGCTGAGAGTTTTGGCATATGAAGGAGAAAACTGAATCATGAAGCTGTGTACAGTGCAGGTTGGAAGGTAGCTACAGATGTTGATCTCAGCAGCAAGAATGGAAAGACACAATTTCTACTGTGCTTCCTATTACGTGCTAAAATCCTATTGTCCTTAGTCGGTAAATATCAAAGAAAAAGAATTTAATTACCTTAACTTGGTTCAGGCATCTAGTACTGTGTATGTGTGTGTGTATTTGTGTGTGTGTGTGTGTATGTGTGTGTGAGAGAGAGAGAGAGAGAGAGAGAGAGAGAGAGAGAGAGAGAGACAGGGAACTGAATCCAAGATCTTTCTACTGAACTAAATCCTCAGCCATTTTTTGTTTTGCTTTATTCTTTATTTTGAGACACAGACTCATGTTGCTCAGGCAGGGCTCGAACTTGTGATCCTTCTGCCTTCTCAGAGTGCTGGGAACTCAGGCATTCAGATTTGCATCAGTCAGCAGCACTTGGTGGAACAAGGCTACTGGCTACCTCAAGGAGAGGGAGTCATTGACAGTTCAACACACAGTGATGTGTCTAGTCAACCATAAGATGAGAATGACAGTAATATTTCTAAACCTGAGTTAAATTTCTTTTCCAAAGGAGTTAGTAAAAGGTGATGAAAAGAGAAAGCACATGCATTTCTAGCAAATCCTTACAAGAACTTTCTTCTCTTCTGCTTCTCTCAAGTAAATTAACTTGGTGGTTACATTGTTTTGATGGTTGGCAATGAAGAGTAAAGAAAGAGATCAAATATTTAAAACTTCAGCAACACTCATATACTATCAATGGATAATTAGTTTTAATGAACAGAAGAAAACTGACTGTCATTAGATTTCATTTCAACATAATTCCTTACTTTGTATGTGAGAATGAAAAAGTTCTCATCTGATACCTGTAGAAGCCAGTTATAACATTTAGAATGTCTCTTATGAAATGGAAAATTTCCATTTATATAAAATCTTTATATCCTGCTGAAGGAACTTGAAAATGTCAATTTCATGCAGTACATCTGGGAAAAATCTGTCTAGGGCATAACACCTCAACTGTCACACAGTCATTATAAGTTCTCTACGTAAATAGTGACTTAGTGTTGGGAAGATGTATTGTGTATTAAGACAGGAGATACTTAGGCATATGGTTAGAGCTGGTGAATCACAGGGCCAGCTGGAGGGATAGAATTCTGTCAGTGTATATTGACAGAGAGGTTAGTGAAATTACATTTCTACTAGGATGATTTTTTAAAAATAAATCAATAGTATATAGTCATTTCAAGCATCATTTTTATAAACTGTCGCTTTGGTCACAAACTTTGGTTACAGGAAAGTAGAATGAGTTCAATGCTGTAATCTCATTGTTATTTGCCGAAGGAATAATAACCTAAAGACAATGGAAAAGAAAAACATTCAGAAGGGACTGATATTAGATAATGTGTCGCTTCTCAATAAAGATGTGGTGCTGTAATGGGGTCGGCGATGAAGGTACGAGGGAGAAGGAGGCGCTGTGAGGCAGTTCCTTTCTTGGTTTTGCCATGCAATATGTAAATATACATGGTCATGAAAAATTATTTTTAGTAAAATTTATGGACTGAGTCACTGTATCAGCTAGCTGTTAATTGTCCTCTGCTGCATTTCTGTCATAAAGGAAAGATGTGAGACCTAAAGAGGTCAGCTTAGCTTCTCTGCCTTCAACCCTCCCCTTAAGTAGGTCTAATGGGAATGTTTCCAAATGTGGTAGTCGTCTGCATCCCTGAGAAATGTGAGGACCACGTTCTTGCATGTTTCTGAGAACAGAGGGTGACATGCCTAAGGGGAATATTTCTTGATTGTAAATCCTACAGAATTTTATTATATGACTTGAAAAGTGTGCCAGTATATTTATTAACATATTAATATATGCTAATTTTAAGTATATATTGAAATAATTTTTGCCCTGGTACTGGGAATTGAACTCAAGCCCTTGGGCTTGTTTGGCAGGCATTATGCTGCTGAACTCTATCTCTGGCCCCTTAAGTATATATTTAAATCTATATTGGTTTTATTTCTCATTGTACATGTGTGTATTTTCTTTATACTGTGACTTAATAGAGGATTCAATACTCGCTTTTAGGAGATTTATAGAGGGCACAGGGGAAAATAATATCCCTGTTCAAATATATCTTCTTTTCCTTGGTCCAAAATTAAATTAATATTTTATTTTATTTTTTAAAAATGTATTTTGTTGCTGTGGAGTCTCACTATGCAGCTGGGACTCGTGGTGATCCTCCTGCCTTCAGTCTCCCCAGTGCTTGGATTGTGGGTGCATGCCACCATGCCTAGACTCTGTGGCTGACTCAACATACCCATTTGACAGGGCTGGCACAGCATGTGATGCGGGGATCAAACTGAATCCCTGAGCTTAACTAAACTTCCCTAGGCAGGTGCTTTAGTCCCCGGAGCTATCTCACTGGCCCTAAAATAATATTTTACATAATAAATTGTTGTTAGAATCTATGTAACAGCTCTGTGTAGCCTTTATGAAAAGGAGCTAATCAAATATCCCAGAAGTAGCAGAGTAGGAGAAGTTTTCACTCCAGGTATCTTGTGCTCCAGGTTCTGTCTCCTAACATTGCCCTTGAACTAGAACAATCTTTAGAGCAAGTGCAGAGCTGGCTGTGATGTTGTGCTGCACATTCTTCCCCACCCAGCACCATCACCAGAGCTGCTCTCAACAAGTGCTCACAAAAGGAAAGAATGACCAGATGAACAGACAGAAATGAGTTTAGCTTAAACAATGAGATTGAAAGAAAGGGAGAAAAGATCCAGAGAGGTGTGGAAAAGATCATGTGTTAAGCTCAGTGATTGATGGGTTAGAAATTCAGGGAGGAGGTTTAAGGTAGTCATATGTTCATTGCTGGACACTTTAAAATAAAGAAAAATAGAGTCCTCTATTGTTCTCTCCACTGGAGATTCTCTTCTGCTCCGAGTTTCTAGAATCATCATGGATCTCATGAATAAAGGATTTAATCAGTTTCTATGCTGCATTTTTTTCTGTATTTTAGGGAAGGGTCTACAGGGTGGTCAGGGCCTCACTACTAGGTTGGACTCATAGTGATCTGCCTGTTTACAGCCTCCCAAGAGCTGGGATTACAGGCACGCATCACCATGCCCAGTCTCAATTGCTGTCTCAGTGCACCATGCTGGGCCTGGGAATCAAACCCCTGGCCACTGTGCCTGCTTGCAGGGGCTTTAATCCGCTGAGCTATTTGGCCAGCCTTATGCTGCATTGTTGTTGAATCATCAGTGTCCTCTAACTGCTCCCACGTTGAAGGCTTGAAGGCACATACACAATCTCAAGCATGCACATGCACAGGCACCCTGCTCATTGAGCGGCTGTGAGGTAGTGGAAACTTTTGGAGGTAGGGCCTGTGGGAAAAGTTAGTTTGAGGGTGACTTTGGAAGGGACTTTGGGGCTTTGACCTCCTTCGCTTTTTTCTGGCTTTCCTGCCACCAAGGGAAAGAGCCTTCTTCCACCATGCACGCTGGCTGCATTGATTGCTTCTGCCACCACAAACCCTAAGCAACTGGGCCAACATGGGCTAAAATCTCTGAAAATATCAGCCAAATAAGTTTTTATGTTTTAAGCTGTTATTCTCGGGTATCTTGTCACAGTAACAGAGAGCTGATCAATGCACGCAGTGTCCAAGTCACTCTTAGGTAGATGATCACAAAATGCGCCTAATGATAGATTCCCCTATAGATCCATCTATGTTCCTATATTCACATTTATTGAGCATGTATTATATGAGATACGGTGTTACGTGCAGCAATTATATAAAGACCATTATAGTTCTCCTCCTCCTCCTCCGCCTCCTCCTCCTCCTCGTCATCGTCTTCTTCTTCTTCTTCTTCTTCTTCTTCTTCTTCTTCTTCTTCTTCTCCTTCTCCTTCT
>NDGN011502928.1:17102-41943 GCA_002564285.1 Tympanoctomys barrerae
CTTCTCCTCCTTCCTCCTCCTCCTCCTCCTCCTCCTCCTCCTCCTCCTCCTCCTCCTCCTCCTACTTCTTCTCCCGTATTTAGGGCAGGGTCTCCAGGGTGTTCAGGGTCTCACTACCTAGATCTGACTCATAGTGATTCTCCTGTTTACGGCCTCCCAAGTGCTGGGATTATAGGCACACACCACCATGCCCAGTCTTAATTGCCATGTCAGTGTGCCCTTGGGGCAGGGCCCGGACAGCAAGCTGGGGATCAAACTCTGGCCACTGTGCTCTGCCTAAGCAGGCACTTTAATCCGCTGAGCTATCAGGATGGTCCTTCCAATCCATTCTTGAAGTGTAGAACTGATGAAAGCCATGTGTGAAGATCAGTCCTATATGCTCATTGAAGACATTTATTTCTCAGTATTTTATTAAAAAGCAATCATCAATTATAGCATTTAAGAATACATATATATATATACCTGTAATATATATCATTATAGGAAATTAAATGTATGTATATATAGGATCAACATATTTCAATACAGTTTAATTTTTACTTTTCTTTTTTTTTTTCCCTTTGGTCTCTTTGAGACAGGGTCTCGCTATGCAGGTCTGGCTGGCCTTGAGCTCACTTTATAACTCAACACTGGTCTTGAACTCTCAAAGATCCTTCTGCTTCAGCCTTCCCAGTACTGGGATTACAAGTGTGCACCACTAAGCTTACTGCTAGAGTTTAAATTTTTACCAGATAATTAAGTTAAGGAATGCTTCAAAGACAGGACAATCTTGCTTTAAATGTACACTTAAGTGACAGTGGCTGTGGCAGAAATGAGGAGGCTGGGAAGGGCTTGATTTGGAGAATATTCAGTCAGTGCCTCTTATATTCATCTAAATATAGGGCTAAGAGCAATCTAAACAAAAATCAACACAATCTGGTTACCAATCCAGTTGTGAAAAAAGGAGAAAAATGAGTTAAATGCATGTTATGATTTGTAACGAGACTTCCCCCAAATCCTTATGCGCTCGTAGGTTGGGCTTTTTCGAAGCTCACTAGATACAGGAGTTTGGTACTGGGGTTAAGGGTTGTGGTTTTAGTTCACTGATGTGCTCAGCACAGCTCTTGGCAAAGGGAAGGCCCGTCCTGGGTGTGGACGGCACCTCGCACAGGCTCAGAACCCGGACCGGATAAAAAGGGAAGTGCAGCATGTTCCGCTGCTCGTTTTTCGCCTGCTCACCGCTTCCTCCCGACCTTGCCATGGACTGTTCATCCTCTGCCATGTCTCTGCACACGGCTTCTCTGCTTTGGAACCAGCTGGTTGTGGATGGAAACCTCTACAAATTTTGAGCTGAAAATAACCTTTTCTTCTTTAACTCATGGGTATCAGTAGTTTGTCTCAGCAATGCGAAAAGTAACTAGGACAGTGAGTGTTACCTCTAAAATCAAGTTATTGTTACTTGGAAATGACAAGCAAATACAAAATGATAATTATATTCTTTCATAAGCTCCAAAATTGAACTAGTTATAATTTTATGGACCAATAGACACATACCCATGTTTATGCAACAACCTAGATATTAGAGTATCTAACAGTTGTATGCATATAAGAATTATTTTCCTAAAAATTAACTTGCAATAAAAAGTTTTTTCTGGTGGATATTTTGGGTAATATGTGGAGAAGAATTATGAGGCTAGGTTACCTTACAGAGGATCAATAGAAAATGACACATGACCTATTTACAATGTCTATGCTATGGAAAAAGTGAAAGAAAATATTGTTTTGTTCTCCATTCTTGATAAAATGGCAGATTCAGTCACTGTATTACCTGGTATCTTCCAGGAAACTGATACCACAGTTCCCATATATCATATATTTCTTTTATATTGCTCTCTTTTCTGCTTCCTGACCTGATTATTTGCTCATCCTTGTACAGATCTGATTTTTTAAAAACTCTCCTCTTGAATTTCAAGTCATCTAGTTACACAGCCCCCCACTTACATTAATAGTTGCCAGCTCCTTTTCTGAAGGAGACAGCCTTTTTCTTAAAAACCAGTTCAGTGGCAGATACCTGGCCACCAACACAAATACTTCCAAAATATCCACCGGCTACTTTGTTTCATTTTGAAATGTCATTTCCCCCCATTCCATCACTTTGTTATTTTTTTCTAGTTCTATCCATTTCCAATCATTTGAATAAAATGGTAATTGGCCCTGTTATTTTGGCACATTGTACAAAAAATTCATTATCAGCATCTGCAGCCGAGACATCTCATTCACTGCTGATCCCAATTACAATGATAGCATCAAATGTCTTCCTACCTATAATTTATATTTTATTAAATTGGCTACATCCTGTGAAATCTAAGACCGGAGAATAACTTTATGAGGAACACAAGTATTAACAGCTATTGAACAAATCCTGCCCTAATGTTTAACCAAATAAGATGTTTTATTAGGATCTGTGTCTTTATAGCTTCTTTTTAACAGCTGTAATAAACTCTTTCAAAGCAATATGCTACAAGGGATCAAAAGAGTTATGCTCAATTAGAGTTGTTTCTTATTAACCATAGTCAGAAAAGCAGTAAGAAATAAATAAAAGATTGTCCGATATGTCCTTTGGCGGTCTGAGAGAGTACTGTGTCACCATGATTTGTAGCTTTAAACTAAATTAAAAGGCCTGTGAAGCACTGAAGCTCCCTAAGCTAGGGCAGTGGGTCTGTGATGGAGACCATGTCTTAGTTTCTGAAATCAGTGCCACCTCTGAGTTGTTCCTGAGAAAGAAGAGATTGAGGATGAAAAGCGGCACCAACAAAGTCCTAAGATGTAACGAGCTTACTGTCATTAAACAGAGGTACAGCACAAATTGAGTGCACTGATTTTGGTCTGAACAAAAAAAACAGCAGGTTTCTAAGCAGCTGCTGTACATTAGATGGAGTGAAATTATCAAATGCAATAAGGGCAGAAAATGATTTAAGTAGATTCACTGAAAAACAACCTCATATCATAGCAGCATGCAAAGCAATGCAGTATTGAGTCTTAATGAGTACAATTAAACTTTTAAAGGAGCTGAAAACCACATTAATTATACTCCATTTCCTCCTCACCCAGATTCAAATGCCCCTGTCACTTTTGATGGGTAGCACCCTTGCAACAACATATATCCAAGCTCTGTCTCTGTTGATTTTCACCTATATCTTATCTTTCTGTCTGCTTATTCTTTTTTCAACACATCTCTGAACTATCAGACTATTATGATTTACAGTGAAAGAAGAGTGTTAAGAAAATTCAGTAACTTCCTCAAGAATAAATTCTTAATAAGCATCAGGCTTTTTTTCCCCATGTTGAACATTTCTCACCTGTTTCTCCCTCTATTCTGAGAAACCATAGGGTTTAATTTTTATTTTGAACCACGCCTATGACTATGTCATTTTCCACTGCCTTCCCTCTTGTATTCCTGCAGATCTGAACTCTCTTGGGTTTGATTTGGTGAAGATGAGAGTCAAGTGCAACTTGTAGATCCCTAGGAGGCTTTCTGTTTCATGAAATGTCAACCATCAGCAAAGCAATAAAATCAAAACTTCTCAAGCCCACTTTAACAATGTAAGAATATCCAGAAGTGGATGTGGCATAGGTCCTTTTTTATATTATAATTTTGCTTCTGATTTCCTTTTAATTTTGAAAGACAGAATGAAAACTTTTGTTCCATTTCAGTGCTCATTTCCATTTGATGAGAAGTTCAGATTTTCATAATCCATTAGGTTGCTTATTAAAGCATTCCCAGATTTAAGTAGAGGCTTTTGATATCTTAACATAAAAATACAGCACTTAAATGTTTTTCAAAATATATGAGTATGACAGGGGTTTAACATCTCATCAATCAAAGGGGATAAACTCATACATGATGAAGGATACAGATTATTGCATTTTACGTTAATCAAGAAATTAAGCTGTAAAACATTTTAATGCTGAAAGCGATACATAATACTTTCATGTATTCTTTTTTATAAATATTACCCAAGAGAAGAGATTGTCTCTAACTTGCTATTAGTTACTTGGTTTAATCACCTCTTAAAAGTCTCACCTCATTCCACCTTTTAATACCTCACGGTGGAGATTAAAATTCTATGTGAATTCTGTTGGGGTCATTCAAACCATAATGCGCTGTTTAAAAAAAATCTCCTAAAACATTTGTTTAGTTAAGCTGGACAAAGGCAAAAGAAATCTTGTTAAATATAAGCTCAGACTATCATACTGGCAATTTTACCATAGTAATGCAAAATACTGAATTATAAACTGATTATATTATAAAGTTTTACTATTATATTATAATATAACCCCATAAATATCAAAAGGCTGAATATTAAACTGCAAGGTGACATGGTCAAGACTAAGAACTTAACTAATAGTGAGGAGAGGGATGCTATCCTTGTGTCTAAATCATATAAAATGTATTACAAGTCTTTTTCTGTACTACAGTTGCATGAGAAGAACAAACAACCAAAAAATGAGTAAAACTAAAAATCAAAAGAAAGGAAGTGAAATTTGTTAGAGATAGTGTTAAGAATGATTGCATTGTACCATAAGAACTAACACTATGTAGGCATTTCCAGTATGCTCAGGTGTGTGGGTTGTTTTGAATGCAGTGATAAATCTAAATATTTTTCTTGATGCCAGGAAATACACAGAAAAAATACTATGTTTGATACATGGTTGTTCTTAATTTTGTCTAATGGCAATGAGAAATTTCTTGTGGATGATTAATTTACTATGTTAACATGATAACATAATTTGGTTTGTTCATTTGATTTTTTTCATTCGAAGTTCTTTGTGATTTTTTAAAAACTTGATAAGTTGATGTCAACATCTGCTTAAAAAGTAGTATTTCTATCCTTGGAATATGTGGATAGATTCAATGATTATGCCATAAACATTTTATTGAACAGAGACATAGCAAGGTCTTTTTTCTTTTATTGGCTGTTAACATTCTTGTTATATTTAATGCTTCACCCAGGAGTTGGCTTTTAGTCAGAGTTCACTCTTATCTGTATCTACCTTTCAACCTTGATGCAAAACTAATGACTTCTTATTATCTCAGTCATAAATGAATCTCCATAAGACATGGGGGACTTTTTGTAATCCTGTTAAGGGTCTCTACTGAGAAAGGCATTAACTATAGAGTTCGTTCTATTGAGTTTAATGGCTTAACACATTTTTAATAACAAATGACATTTGGCTAAAATGTCTCAGGATTCTTTAATAATTCTTCACCTCCTTTCAAGGCATAATAATTTATATAATTTAAACAGTTTTATTTATAGCTTCATTTTAGGTTTCAAGAATATATATATATATATATATATATATATATATATATATATATATATATTTGTGGTACCTGGGATTGAACTCAGGACCCTGCACTTGCCAGGGCAAGCACTTATTCTACTGAGATATCTCCCCAGCCCCTCAAGAAAATATTTTTGGAAAGACCTTTATGTCTAGAGCTACTAATATCCAGAAGGAAATCTCTCACTCAATAATAAGTACAACCACATATGTACATGTGTATGTATTATATATGTCTCTATATTTATGTACCTTATGTTTTTCATAGTATGATTTCCAAATTTGATGAACATGATTAGTTTATCACATATAATTAAGAGTTAATTTGTTTCTCATTATTCCAGATATTTGTTATATAGATAAGTATAAAATTTCTAGAGTAATAGAGTAATCACCTTATATATTTGAATAAAACAATTTTACAATGACTCTATGGCACTTGACTATATTCTGTTTATTTTGAAAATAAGACAATGCAACCCTAAATAAAGGTACGATCTTTCTTAAATTTCTTTTGAATCAACATTTTTGCTGACATTCCTTTCCTTGATCCTTATGATCACTGTCATACTTTTGTCACTTTCCTAATTATTTCTTGATAGTAATTTTACTCATTTGCATAAAAGATGGTATGTTTCTATTTCTCTTGTAACCATGATGATTCTTAGAAGTTGGCATTATTTAATTATCTCGACAGATTTTTATTTTAATGCAGTCAAGTAAAAATTCAAATTCCAAGAATGATACTGGAAAATCATATTTGATTACTTTAACTTTTGATGTTTGAGTCATTGAGCATTAAATTACCTGTGAAACTTGATGTAATATTTTTCTTAATGTTTTTCATAATTATCATTACCTGTAATTTACTTTAGTCCATAAATATACACATGCATATGTCTGACAATTATCAGGGAATTGATAAGCATAGAAATTCACCTTCGTGCTCTTCCCATAACTTACAGAATTTTCTCTGAATTAGATCCTTCCATGCCCTCATCCCAATTAGTTTTCCTTCATTGTTACTCTTGATCTGCTTTCAGCTGTGTGAGATTTTTGTATGCATCTATAAATTATTTTTTCACAAAGGATGTGTTTGTGCAAAAACCAGTGCCTGGCATTACTTTTGGTGCTAGAATTGTTACAAAAGAAAGAAAATAAAGCACTCAATCCTTCAAGACCTTTAAATTATTTGTGTTTATAGTAAAGGAGTCTACTGTTTTCTGTCCCTCACTTCCATAGGAGTGATTTACGTTGTGCTCTACCCAGTTAGGTGATGAAGTGGTCAGATCCTATGAGACTGGGTGATGTACTCTCTTCTTGGGAAGAAACTATCTTTGCATAGACGTGGTCATTCACCCAATTATACCACGGCAGGAGGTTTAAATTCAAGATATGAAAGCATAAGCTAACTGGACTGAATACAAGTAAGGTGACTCCCTCCTGAGCATTCACCATGTGTACCTACACCAGGATGATACCTTTGGGTCAGGTTTTGGGCCTTGGTGTTCTATCAAAGGAAAACCCTTCCTAGAGTTGTGCTTCTTGGACACTGACTCACAAGCTAACCCAGCCTCAAAGCCATTCTGAAGCAGTATCAGAATTGTTTAGGGTTTCCAGTGTTCAATTCTCTCTCATCTCTATTTTCCTTTAACTTCAGTATCCATTACTGAATTATAGAATGGAAAAGGAATGTTCTATAAAGTTTTAATATTGGGTTAATGTTTTAAGAAATAGATTCTACATATACCAAAACGAAGTTGTTAGAAAGTGTGCGGGGTTGTCATTGGTTAAGTTAGTCCAATAAAAGTTTTGATTTTAGGAAGAATTAATTCTTTAAAGTTATTTTCATAACCATTTTGAAAGCTTCACTTATAGTCTTTTGAGAGAATTTTCTTCATAAATGTCTGTTTGTATTTTATGAGCTATACTACAATGGCATCCAACTAATAGGTAATTTATATTATTTATTTAAGTTTTGTTTTGAGTACCCACTATGTGCTAAAACATTTTTATAGGCATTGGGATATAGTAATTAACAAACTAAAAAAACTGTTGTAATTCAGTAATAGTTGTGAAATATAAGGGGAAATTATTTAGCCTGTATGAGTCTCACAATTTTTTCAGCAAAGAAAACAATTACTCTGGGCTAGAGAGATATCTTGGCAGTCTAAGCACCTGCCTGGCAAACACAAAGTTCTGAGTTCAATCCCGGATACCCCATGCCACAGGTGTCCTGAAACTGGGTGTGGTGGCATGTGCCTGTAATTCTAGCACACGGAAGGCTGAAGTAAGAGGATCATTGTGAGTTTGAGGCCAGCCTGGGCTACAAAGTGAGTTCAAGGCTAGCCTGAAATTCACAGTAAGATCTTTTATGAAAAAGACAAAAAATACAAAATGGAAATAAAAAATAAAGTAAGTAATCATCTATGTGCCATAATGTAAGTAATGAGGGTAAATAATGAGGGTATGTGCAAGTATTTCACAAGTTTAATATGCTAAACCACTATTATTCATATTTTCTTTTGAAGTTCTAGTGAAACACTTTCTCATTAAATGCTAAAAAAAAATTAGTAAGGTGGACTATAGAAATTTAACTGCTTAAACTTGAAACAGATGGGTTAACAAAACCCTTCCTGTTCATATTTTTCATTTGTGAAATTATAGTTGAGATGATTTTATAAAATATTTCTTACTTTTCTTGTGTAACACTCCTACTCAAAGAACATGCATTAAGGAGAGGTAGCACATACCTGTAATTCCAGGATTAGCAGGCTGATGCAGGGGGATCCCCAAGTTTAAAACCAGCCTGGACTACTTAGTGAGTCTCTATTGTGGTTTGTGTCTAGTTTTCACCAGAAAGCCTCATGCAGTCACTGGGGCAGACTTCTGTGATTAATTGAGGATCCAATGCTGAGATTATGGGTTTGAGTGCTGCTGGAATTTTAGGTGTGAGTGCTATACCCGGCCAGAAAAAGATATCCTTATACTTAAGGAAGGGAGAGAGGTTTGCTCTCTGTCTCTCTGCCACTGCTTCTGAGGCTGCTCCTCCCTTTTTTGCTCTTGCTATTTTACTGTTTTCTGCCACTATGAACTGCTGCCCTCTGCTGTGTACCACCCTGCTTTAGAGACAGCTGATTATGGACTGAAACCTCTACAAACTGTGAGCTAAATAAACCTTCCTTCCTTAATTTTGAATTTCAGGTATTTTGTCCCAGCAATGAGAGAAAAGTATCTAATGCAATCCCTATGTTTAATGATATGTACCTTTGGAACAGTATTAACATAGTCCTAGCAAGTAATTTATAACTTATGAGAACAACGTCTACAGAAATGCTGAAATTATTAACAAAAGTACAAGTTTACATTTTGTTAAAAAGAAACTATAAAGTAGACTGAAGAAATTGAGCAACACAGTTGTACTTAGAATTTTAAGATCTATGTAGAACATATGCTTGTCTTCAATTCTGTCACAGGAAATGACAACCTTTACAACACTGATTGTGCAGGTGGTCTGTGAGACTTATCAATGACACTGAAAGGTGACTAGATAGACATCAAACACAATTGATGAGAATAAATTTAATTACCTCATTAGGGGGTTTGAACTAGTTTATTATGGAATTTTTTTCTAAGTAAACTTTACATAATAAGATGCCTAGTTGGTAGCAAAGGAATTTAAAAATAACTTGCTTAAAAGCCACAAATGGTGGCAATTTTGACATGCAAATCAAATTGAGCAAACAAATAGGCTTTGTAAATTTGACAGTATTTTTGGACTCTTTTGCTTTTTTCTTCTTATATATAACCTTCCACGTGCATACAAGGACATTTCTGTTCATTCTGGGTGCAAGGCATAATTACAGAGACTCCTTTAGATTGCAGAAAATCACTTCACATTTAGAATCAGAATTTGATATCACCTGTCATCAGAGTTTGATGAATATGTTTGTATGACATGTCAAAAATTGGATATAAGTCCTGTTTCTAAAATAGGACTAAAGAGAAATGAATATCTTAAAAATTAAAGCAATAGATATGCTTTACATTTGTAACAGGTAACAAATTCAGGTAACACAGAGTCTTGTAATACAGTTTTGAAGGCAGTTTTCTCTCAAAATATGGTGGTTGTGAAGTTAGACAGTAGTAATGTCTCTCTTCAGCCTCCACTATGGTCCTTAAGATTCACTGCTTGTCACACAACCTATGTTATCTCCACTATTGCATTAATGAAAATACAGTCTCCTCTCTAGATAAATACCGTGGTTTTCATCTTCCCATACTCAAATTTTCCTTTAAGTCTTTGTTCAAATGAGGAATCAGAATTTCCCATATATAGATTTACTGTAATTGCCTTCTAGAGAAAAACAAAAAGTATAAGTAAGGACCAAAATGTATAATAGATAGTGGAAAATGGGAAGAAAATGTTCAAAGGGGTGGGGAATAAGAAAGGCAAAAGAGGGGAAGGAAGGAAGGAAAATAAAACAATGGAAGCAAAGGTTTTGTAAATGGGGGAAGAGGGACAGGAAGAGAAAGGACTACTAGGGAGAAAAGAATAGGCAAGATATGCTATGTACCGGTAAAAATCCCCATGACAAATATTATTATTGTGAACATCTAAATTGTATCCATAAACAATTTTTTAAAAGATAGAGTAAATGTTTATTTTCAAATTTTAAAGAAAAGATAATTGACATTAACTCTCCTTAAAATACTCCCCCTTGTTTTGGAGATACTTGTCCTACTGTCCTTGCCACTTTCTGAAGCAGTTCTGGAAGCCCTTTTTTGTGAGTGTGTTCAGTTGGGCCTAGATATCATAAATTAGTTTAAAATATTTACTTTTCAGGGTCATATTGATTTTTGGAACAGCTAGAAATCATATGACACTAGCTCTGGTGAATGAGCTGGACGACACTCCATAATGTTTGCCACAGATGGTTGATTAAGAGGAATAATAAAAAGCACAATGTAAGCATTTAACATGCTTATGTTTAAAATTTTATTACAGTAGAAGACACATTGCCATTAACTTTCCTAAAAACCTCAAAATATTTTCCTTTACTTAGAATATGCTCATTTCATCATTCTTGGCTATATGTTTTAAATGCTATTTTTTAATTTAAAGATTCACCATATATTTTAGTTATCTTTTTTATATATGTATTTTACCCCAAAAAACAATTTGAACAAATTTCATCTTACATTTTTCTGAACTAGGGAATAGTTAACATCTGTTGATTTGCAATGAAAACAAAGGGGCTGGTAAAATGGTTCAGTAGAATAAGTGCTTGCCTGGCAAGTGCAAGGGCCTGAGTTCAATCCCTGCTTTTGAAAAAAAAAAAAAAAAGAAAAAGAAAAAAAAATCAAGAATATATCAGTACCAAGTATAATCCTGCTTTTTAAATGAGATCTTCTCTATTAGAAATTGTCAATAATGTGTTGTCAGATTTTCTTATTCTTCTAATACTGAAGCAAAATATATTCTTTTGAGAGCATCTTAAAGTTAGAGGAGCATAAGATGGAAAAATTTCCAATTTTAGAATGTAAGAATTCCAATCATTCATAATCATTGCTAAGATTTTAGTATATATTCTTATTTTATATACATAAGATAAAACAAATATTGTTATGTCACTATATAATTTTGCATAGTTTTTTTAAACATACATGTTATGTGTTTTTTAAAGTATCTCATGTTTTAGCTACTGATTAATACAGCTGACTCCTAGTGCTTTCTCTTGAGAACTGATTATACTTTAGTCCCATAGCTTGTTTACCAAGAGATTATAGATATGACAAGTAGACAAATAAGTATACAGTCATTTTTAATTGAAAATAGGATTTTAGGAAATTAAATATTTCACTATTTACTTGATAAACCCAGAAAATGACTTTAAATGTTAGAGCGTATCTGTAATTTCCTATTTTTGAATTTTGTTTTGGGGACTAGGTCATGCCACGTGGTCCTGGTTGAGCTTGCCACTTCCATGTAGCCCAGGCTGGCTGGTCATGGTTATCTCCCTCCTTGAGCCTCCCCAGTGTTGGGATTATAGGCTCTTGGCACCAAGCCTGGCTTGCCCACATTTTCAATATCTTCTCACATGCTGAGCTACTGGTGGTCTGTCAGACACTCATGCATTATTATGTCCATTAACATATTAACCAGTGTCACTTGAAATTAGCTCATTTGATATTCCGTGTTCTCTACTATGACCACCTTCTGTGTCTTCCTTGTTACTAGGCTTTCACATCTGGGCTGAAATTTTTGTATAAATGCTTTGAACAAGTGAGATCTGCTTGATATTTATAGACTCCATTGATTAAAAGAGAGCTGTCATGAGCGTGGGAGTGAGTGTCATGCCACCCAGTTGACCTGACTTTTCCTTTCGTCCTGATTGAGGGACACAAAACACCTTGACAGATCTATCCTGCTGCCTGTGTATTTTTCCCTGTAGCCTGGACCCCAAGATAGGAACTTAAAGAGTCATATCCACTGGCAAAGAGTTTTGGGTCAATGAACAAGGCACTGAAAGAAGTAAGCACTCTCCTGAGAAAAATTCTTTTTTGTTTTTTAAATTTTTTAATTAATTAATTAATTAATTTGGTACAGGGTTTTGCTACCCAGCTCAGACTGGTAGGGTTCTCCTGTCTCAGCCTTCCCAGCATTGGGATTATAGGTGTGAGCAATCACACCCGATTTCATGCCATGTGGTACCGGGAATCAAACCTGCCCACTGAGCTATGTCCCCAGCCCCTCTGAGCCAAATTATATTATTATTATTATTATTATTATTATTATTGTTATTATTATTATTATCAGTAGTAGTAGTAGTATTTTAGGGAAGGGTCTACAGGGTGTTCAGGGTCTCACTACTAGATCGGACTCAGCGATTCTCCTGTTTACAGCCTCCCAAGTGCTGGGATTACAGGCATGCACCACCACGCCCAGTCTCAATCGCTGTCTCTGCAAGCCCCTGGGGCAGGGCTAGCACCTCAGGCCCAGGAATCAAACCCCAGACCCTTGCGCCTGCTTGTAGGCACTGAGAAAGTGTTCTTGACACAAAATCAACATGAAGAATCAGCTCATTTCTATAAACTAGTAATAGAATATCCAAAAGTTAACAAAGCCAATGCTATTTATAATAAGATAATACAGTATAAGATGCTTAGGAATAAAGTGATAGAAGAAAGTAACAGCTTTGTATGTAGTAACTACAAAACATTAATGAAATAAATTGGGGACAAAAATAACTGGAAAGCCATCCTGTATCCACAGATTAGAAGACTTAATAGTACAACTGTAATTAAAGTACCAAACTCTCTAGAGTTTTGTATTTGTCTAGTGCTGTTCTCAATAAAACACCAAAAATACTGTGCTTATAAGCACAAAAAAATCTCAAAGTTCACATAAAAGTTCAAAAGACAGAACAGCTATAGAGATGTCATGAAAGAAAACAATTACGGAGTCAACATAATTGATGAATTATGGTTTTATTAAGTGTATATGATATAAAATGTTATGAAAATGGCACATATATTATTATATAATATATTATACATACATATATGTTAAATATTATATATGCTATATATGTTATATATATATAACAAGCTACATAAATACATATATAAAACATATTATAGAAGGTACTTATGTTTTTAGACTTAGTTTCCTCACTTAAAAAATCAGGATAAATCTCAATTTGCTTAATATTTTCAGAATGATTGAGTGAGAAACTGCAAACTATTTGTTACGTTGATTGCCATGGTAACACCTCAAAAATTCTTTGCACAATATTTCCAAATTCACTAATCATGGAACAAACAAGAAAAGCAGGTCCTGAAGCAATTTTATGTTCATACGATAACAAAAAGCACGTATAGAAATACTTGATGGACTTCTCAAAAACAGCCTTCACACAGAAGATCTAGTGACAGAGGAAATCAGTACCAAAGTTGAGTTGTCCTGGATTCTGTTCATTAACGTTTTCTTCCTTGAGAAACCCAAATTTGGAATTGTCCCCAAAAGCAGCATTAAGGGAGAGGTCCAAATCATCGGACAAGGGATATTAAGATTCCAACAGAAGACAACTAAGGTTAAGGTGATGAGACCAAAACATGTATTAAGGACATTTAATAGAGCATTGCAGAATAAGCTCACCAGAGACACTGAGGAGATCCCACCTCTTAGGAGGCTGTAAACAGGAGGATCGCTATGAGTCTGAACTATGCAGTGAGGCCCTGAACACCCTGTAGATCCTTCCCTAAAAAATGAAAATAATAAAAAATTAAAAATAAAAAATAAATAAATAAATAAGAGAAAACTTTCTCATAGTACAGAAATGCTGTTTTATATGATATATGTTTATAGTTTGAAGCAGATAGAATTTTATCTTTTCCTTTCCAATTCAAATGTCTATTTTCCAGCTTAAGGACTCAAACTGGCTTTTAAATTTTGTATTGTATACAAATGATGTTAGTGGGCACTTTTGTCTTATTCCTAGGTTTAGATGAAACTTTAAGTTACTTGTAATAGAGAATGCTGTTACCTGTAGGTTTGTGACATGGATTTTATTTTGTTGAGATACATTTCTTTCATACTTAAGCATTGAGTGAGGTTTCTGATCATTAAATGGCATTGGATTTTTTCAAATACATTCTGTGCATTTGTTGAGATGTTCTACTTTTAATTATTTATTCTATTAAGGTAGTGTAAATATTTAATGATTTGCATTTCATTTGTATCACACTTGTACTTCACAAAGAAAGAAATATAGAGCCTGGGCATGGTGCATAGCTGTAATCCTAGCACTAGGGAGGCTGAAAACAGAAAGATCACCACGAGTCCTAGCTGCAGAGTGAGACCCTGTACCAAATACATGAAAAGAGGAATAAATATAGAACAATAGGAATGGACCAGGGAGATAGCTTAGCTGCATAAGCAGCAGCCTGGCAAGCACAAGGTCCTGAGGTTGATTCCTGGTACAAAAAAAATTGGACTGAGAATATATATATATATATATATATATATAATGAATATAAAATTGCTTCAGTACTTGCCTTTCTCATTTGTTCTTCATTAGTGAATTTGGATATATACATATATATATTGGTGCGAGGATTACAGGTGTGTGCCACTACGCCTGGATTCATCACTGTCTCAATGCGTCATGGCCCCTGTGCTTGCCTAAGCTACCTTGCTGGCCCAAGATTTAAAATCAATACCTGGAACTGTGAAACTCCTAATGGAGAACATAGGGAGAAACCTTAAATGTGGAAGAAATTGTTTTGTGGATACGGTACCCAAAGAATAGGTAGGCAAAGCAAAAGCAGACCAGGATGGCATCATATAACTAAAATGTTTCTGTATAAAAAAGAAAAGTCAACAAAGTGAAAATACGACCTATGGAATAGGAAAGTAGATTTTAAAATGTTTTTGATGAAATCTAATGTCCAAAATATATTACTTTCCTCATATAAGATGTTCTCATAACTTAACAGAAACACACACACACACACACACACACACACACACTCACACCCCTTTTGAATTAAAAATATATCATAGTAAAAGATACAATGCCTTGAATTCCCTCAAAACGCTCCCTCTAACTCTAAACACCCTTTCCATCATCCTTGCCACTTTCTTTGTCTTGTTTTATTTTTCATTTTGAGATAGAGACAGTGTTTGTTTCAGGTTTGTCTTGAACTCACTTACGTAGCCCAGGCTAGCCTTGAATTAGGTTTTTTTTCTTTTTTTTGCCTCAGCTTCCCAAGTGTTGGGATTGCATTTTTGCCAATTTCTGAAGCAGTTCTGGAAGTGTTCTTTCCTGTCTTCATGAGATGAGATAAAAATACAGTGGGCACTGCTGTTGAGTCACTGAACATACAGGCAGGCTTTTAAAAATATGCCAATGCCTCCTCATCCACCTTACTCACTGGAACACACACAAATTTTTTTAAAAATTGTTTTCTAATTTAACTTTTATTTTTGAAGAGTTAAAACAGAAGCAAAACAAATAGAACAAAAAAGACAGAAGCAGGGCCACATAATCAAGGTATGTTACATATTTTCAAACATATTTTAGGTATAGCTAATCAACAGTGATCACTATATTATCTATTTTTATCATCAAATCTGTTGCTCAGATTAATGGATATAGTTATGCAATATTGGACAAATAATGGAATATTAATGCCTGCTTTCAATAAACCATATTTTTTCCTTGTCTTTTTCAAATTTGTATTTTTAAAGACAGTATAATAATTGATAAGACATTAGAAACCATACACATTTAGAAAACCAAGATGAGAGGTATTCAGCCAGGCTTTTGTATTACACATTGCTGTCCTCAATATAGTTGCTCAGATCACAGATACTGGCACACAGGGTTAGTCAAGGTGAAAATTCTAAAAATTAACTTCTATTTTCAAAAAAATGATGGAAGTTATTAGTACAATCATCTCAGCCATCCTATATAAATATTTGACTCACACAAAATTTTAAAGCAGCTAAAATACCTGAATAATCTTTTTTCAATAATTATATGTAAATGGATACCAGGTATGTGAAAAGGTACTAACCATCAATAATCACCCAGAGAAATCCATAAGGAAATATCTCATACTTACTAAAAAGATGACAAGGGTTGCTGAGAATGTGGAGGAAATATAACTACTATGAACTGTTAGTGTAAATATAAATAAGCATAATGATTACATACAATAAGAAGTTCTTCAAAGGTTAGAAGCAGAGCTATTAAATGATTCAATAATTACCCTTTTAGGTATGCATATAAAATAATTGAAATTAGTATCTTGCAAGATATCTGTGCAAGATACCCTTAATACTAAGGGCAGCATTATTCATGCCATAGAATTTATAAAAAGCAATCCAAACCAATCAAAATAAATGGATAAAGAAAATGTGGTATCTATGCATAGTGACATATGCATAGTGACATAACAGAAAGTGATTCTTTTGTGACATCATGAATAAAACTGGAAGATGGGAATTCAAGGGAAGTAAGCTAGCCACTAATAGGAGGGCACCAGATGATTCCTCTTACAGGAAGTGTTTAAAGCAGTCAAACGTACTGATTCACAGAATAGACCAGTGTTTTCCAATATTTGAAAGAGAGGAGGAATTGGCATTACTGTATAATACATGTAAAGATTCAGTTATCCAAGAATAAATTCTAGAGATCTGTCATACAAAATAGAGCTTAGAGTTGAAGTACCAGATTTGCAATTAAAAACATGAGATAATAGATCTCAGGCTAAATATTCTTGCTATAAAAACAAAAGCCATAAAAGAACATGAGAACACATTCAGAGGTGGTAGACATATTTGTTATGGAGATCATATGATGGATGCCTGTCAAAACCCAAGCTAATCAGACTGGACATTAAACCTGCATAGTTTTCTTTCCACACAATTATGCCTTGAAGCAGTTTGGGTGCTATACTGTAGCACTCACTTACTACCCTAGATTAGACTTTGTCTCTCTTTATTTGGCTGGCAAAATTTCACTATCATTTTTGCATGTCTATGTCTTAATACTCATATTTTTCTGGCATTTGAGTTGTTGTCTCTTAATCTTTTTTATAACAGGAACAAAACTGCCCAAACTAACTTCAAAGCTGAGCATCTCAAAGGCTTTCACCCTGCATTTGATGAAGATAATACATTCTTTACAGCACTGTACCCTACCTCCTATAATTGCTTGATTAAAAAAAAAAACATTAAATCCGCATGTTTTTTCTTCAGGGGTCAGCTCAAGACAAAAATCTGCAAGAAGTTAGCATAAATGATACTTTCTCAAGGAACATAGTTAAAACTTAATGTTCAAAATCTTTACAAGTTATGTAGAAACAGAGTTTAACACTTGAAAATTTAAGACTGCAATGCATTCTAACCTTTCAGGACCTTGCATTCATCTTAAATCACAAGACGCAGGGATTTATTAGTGTTTGATGTGCAAGTGATGGTGTGCTTAATATGTTATATGAGTATGGTGTCCTCTAATGCTCCCTGGACCAACATAAAAACAAAAAGTTGCATCTCATTGGAGCTGTTGAAACACAAAAATTTTAATAAATAAGAGTTATAGTGTAATAAAATTCATCATTATATGCGGAATTGGGATAGCACTAAACGTCTTTGGAAATTCATATTATTCTTTTTCTCTTCCTGTTTCTTTTCTATTTAATTCTATGATCGTAATTAAAGTTTTTCTTAGGGGAATTGGAAAATCTAAATTATTTCTTGAAACCATTCCAGGATTAACATTTTAGATTAATTTTCTGCCATTCCATGTGGTTTGATATTGTCCTGAAATTTACTAAAGTGATTCCATTTTTGACCTTTCTTCCTCCTCTGTACATTGTAGTGGCGATGCCAGATGCTTCCCATGGCCTGCCCTCACTGCCTTTGGCAGTGAGCACCAGTAATCCAGAGTTTATTTCTTGATTCTGTCTGAGAATGTTCTCTGACCCCATGAGTTTGATTTTTCTCTGAGTTATGCGGGAAGTGCAAAGGCATCTCTGCAGCCTTGCAGCAGCCCTAGTGACTGCTGGGAAGCGGTGGATAAGCACTCTTGTGCTCTAACCTTTTACACAGAAAACTGCAGTCCTGGTTTGCACTGACCCTCAGATTTTACCCATGGAATTATTTTATTATTTCTACAGTAATCTGCCTTTCTTGCTTTGCTTTGTTCTTCTCAGAGTTTCCTGGGGTCAACTCCAAATAATCTCTCTGGTTCTTAGGGTTCAGCTTCTGGAGTAAAAGCCTACACTCTATCTCTCCTCCAAACCATATTAATATGGAAAAACATACTGATGAACTTTAAAAATGCATGAATTAGTGCTTCTGAATTTAACTGTACTGAATATTTAGACATTGTAGAAATATTCAAATTTGCATATCTTTTATGGAAAATGTAATAGAAAATAAGCTAACAATTTGGCTAATTCATCTAAATTTGTAAATTGGAGTGGGAAAGCAGCTAGTAGTAAAAACGTATAATAGGTAGTATTTATTGCACTCTTCCAGAATGCATGCTTCATTTTTATTAGATTGGAATTAGTTTTAATCAGCATTTGCGAAGAAACAGAGGGACTGGGAGATTAAGCAACAACCCTAAATTCAGAATGTGTAAGTCTTAGAGATGGGCTTTTAACCAAGATGGCCAGGCCTACAGTCTAAAGTCCCAAACACCATCCTATGAATGGTAAGTAGAGTTTTAGCTCCAACCAGGAGCTGAAGGTAAATCATACATACTTTGGAGTTTTCTACAAATATTCTTTAACTATGTCATTAAATACAAGTGAATCCAAGAACATACTTTTATTTTCGTAATCAATCTGATTGACTGGAAGCCATCAATTAGATCCTTTTCTTATCAGTTTTCAAATGAATGTATAAAGTCCTGGGAAAGTGAATATTATGAAAATTATTAGGCTTTTGTTCTACTAGTCTCTCATAAGATTATAATACTGTATACACTGAAATACTATCTCCAAAACTTTCCTTGTACCAATCTTTACATTAATTATTATTTATTTCCTACAAGTTACAGACAAATATTTTCTTTTTGTTTCTTATACATAATTAAAATGATCCTTAGAATTTATGGTTGTTTAAAAAAAGAATTTATGGTTGTTTTCAGTCATTGGAGCTTAGAGATCACAACATCATAAAAGCAAGCATAAATTCCCCTAATAATATAACTTTCTATATTAAATATGTTATGCATATTTAATCTTTCTTCTTTGTGCTAAAGCATCACTTAAAATAAAATTATATTTAATCATGGCTAATTCACTAAACTCAGTCTGGTAGCTGTTACACAGGTAAACCTTAAAATTAAGAAATGTCTTGGCAGGGTTGGGGAGATAACTCAGTGAGCTAAATGCTTGCCTCCTTGGCAAGTTCAAGGATTGGGATTTGATCCCCAGGACCACATGCCATTCTGCTGAGTGGGCCATTGAAACTGGGTGTGGTAGCACATGCTGATAATCCCAGTGTGGGGGAGTCTGTGGCAGGAAGACCATTATGAGTCCGAGCTGCACAATGAGCCCCTGTACCAAATATATAAGTACATAAAATATTTTTTTAAAAATTAAAGTAATATCTTGCCAAAGTAGAATTGAAGCTATTGCTTAGATGATAGATAAAACTGCAAAGAAGAAAAAAAATAATATTTAAATATATGGTAGAATGTGTAAGAGTTTGCTTGCTCAAGAAATATTGCAAAGAAGTAAAAGGTCAAACTTTGATATGGTCTTGAGGACCAGAGTACCAACTTAGCATTTCTTTCCTAACAAATTCTAAGAAATTTCCAGAAACTCCTAGAAGAATACAAGAAGCATATTGTTTAACTTTATGTTCTCTTTAGCACAATGACTCTAGATGCTAGCTTTTTAGTAGACAAAGGAAATAAGGACAGAGGGAGAAGGTGAACTGGCAGACGTAATAATCCGTATGAGAGTCTAGCACCACCGCAATGTTTTCCTTACATGAATTTCCTTGGCCAGAATTTATCCTACATCCATCATCTGATCTAAAATCAATACTCATGTCTCCAGTCACTTGCTTAGAGATGCTATTCATTAATTTTTAACAGCTGAAATCTAACTTGTTCTCATTACCAATGGAGGAGTGCAGAGTTACATCGCTGTTGATTTTCCCCGTTTTTCTTACAGAGAGCCACGCGGGCATCTTTAAAAAGAAAATGGGCCAAATGAAACTTAAGCTTCTCATTTTGGCATGCTTAAAACCCAGCATGTAAATACAGCTCCTGAGAGGAGCAAAGACAAGCTTGCAAACAGATGTTTTCACAGGTAAACCATTGATTTTTTTAACATTGAGTAGATAATAAAGCAATGTCAACTTCTCTTTATCAGCAAGAGTGTGAAGTCATCTATTACCCCCAGGGGTTTATGATGCTTATAAATGAAGAGTGGTGGCAAAGTCAGTGTGACACCTTTGATACTGCAAACCCTTAGATCTCTTTGAGGTTGGGATCTTATACTGTGAGACTTAACTAGAAACAGTGTATTTATAGAGCTCTCCTACAGTTGTGGATACTAATAGATTTTTCTACATATCTTCAAACCCTTTCACACAGGTATCAGGTGGAGCATCTCCTTGTGTTTTCTGATTATAGTAGTCACTGCAGTTTTTTCAAATGTAGTTAAAATGCTACATACTGTAAAATAGATTGCTTTCTTTCTTCTAAACATTTTGCTTAAAATTATCAGGATGTACTAATAAACAAACAAAAGCAGGCACTTCTCTCCTCCCACAAAGAAGAAATCACCATCTATTTTTGTGCCTGCTGCTCTATGCTGAAGCCTTATGATGTGTTTGTGTGATTAAGAATCATTTAGCAGCACTTCTATAAACCTCCTTCATTGACTATTATGTTGCTTATATTTCTATAAAAATAAATACTCTTTTTATGGGCTAATTTTTGTGATTATGTAGGGTATCATTATATGAATAAACTATTATTTTTTATTTTACCAGTATTTTGTTGGACAGTTTGGTTTATTCTAGTTTTATTAATTTCAAATAATGTTGTGGTATATATGCTTATTTTGGGGAATCACTGCTTTTCAGGAAATTTCATAATATATTAATACAAATGCACACAAGAAGTGTAGATTAATGTATAAATCAAGAACATTTCTACCAAGTGAATCCAACCACATGACTAGTTTGGTCATAGACAGAAGGTACCAGCCAAGGCCCAGGAGCCCTGCTCTATCTTTCTTCTCTATTTACCCACTTTTTATGGAAACCACTAGTCAGGCTTCTGACAGCATCTACTTTTAAATGTTGTAGATGCTGTAGTAAATTTTATCTACTTTTAAATGTTTTTTAACTTGCATCTCTTGAATGACCAATAATGTTGAGTATTTTTTCATATATTTATGTGCCATTTGTATCTCTTCATTTGAGAAGTGTGTATTCATGTCAAATGTGCATTTTTGGATCAGGTCTTTGAATTTTGGAGGTCCGATTTTTAAAATTCTTTATATGCTGTGTATAGGAGTCCTTTATTTGAATGATAGTCCACTATGATTTTTTTCCCAATCTGTGACTTCTCTTTTTACTGTTAGTGATTTCTTTAGACATCAAAGAGATGAGATCTTGATTGTTGTTTCTTTGAAGTATTTCCTGTGCAGTTCGTTTTTTGCACATGAATTCTTGTCCTCAAGTTTTCTACCTATATTCTTTTCCAGGATATTTAGTGTTTCAGTTTTAATATTTAAATCTTTGACCCATTTTGACTGTAGCCTTCAGTATGTGGAAAGCCTGTGTTTCCAGTACCATTTATTAAAGAGGCTGTATATATTTGGTCCCCTTCAACAAAGATAAGATGACTAAATGTGTTTTTAGTTGTGTGTAATTTTCTAATCTGTCCCATTGATCCTCAGGTCTGTTTTTTGCCAGTATCATGCAGAATTTTTCACAGCAGCTTTGTAGTATAATTTCAAGTTGGGGACTGTGATACCTCCGGCCTTTCCTTTGTTACCCAGGATTGCTTTTGCTATTCTGGATCTCTTCTGATTCCAGATTAATTTTAGGAATGTTTTTTTTTTGATCCATGTGGTACACTAATGGTATTTTAATTGGATTGCATTGAATTTGTATAACAATTTTGGGAGTATGGCCATTTTCACAATGTTGTTTTTCCTATCCAAGGACAAGGACTATCTTTTCATTTTCTGAAATCCTCTTCAATATCTTTTTTCAGAGTACTGTAATTTTCATTATATAAATCTTTTACTTTCTTTGTGAGATTGATTCCTATGTATTTCATTTTGCGGGTGTTATTCAGAAAGGAATGGCTTCCATAATTTCTCTCTCATTGCATTCATTGAGATACAATCTTACATCAGAAAGAATGGCTACCATCAAGAAGTCAACCAATAACAAATGCAGCAGAGGTTGTGAGGAAAAAGTAACTCTTCTCTACCACTGATGGGATGCAGTCTGGTGCTACCATTGTAGAAATCAGTATGGAGATTCCACAAAAAGCTAGGATTAGAGGTCTCATTTGAATCAGCTATTCCCCTCAGAGGCATTTTTTCAGAACTGAAATCATCATACCACAGAGATGTATGTGCACCCATGTTTATAGCAGTGTAATTTGTTACAGCTAAGTATTGGAAACAACCCAAATACTGCTTAACTGAGGAATGGATAGAGAATATATGATTTTTTTTGCATAGTACAGTATAATTAAATTATAAAAAAGATATATTTTAAGCTTCTGTAGATAAATGATGCAGCTAGAGACTATATTGGTAAGTGAAGTAAGTCAGACCCACATGTGCAAACATTAAATTATCTCACTAGTGTGAAAACATTAAAGAGTAATTAAAATCTAAAAGGTACAACAGGTACTGTGAAAGGGAAAGAAATTGTTCAATGGGAAGGAAAAATTGGGATGAGGAAAAGGTTAAATGAAAGAAGAGAAAAGATATATTTAGGTATATATGCAGAATAGTTTGAATAATTGTACTGTTGATTTTTGCAAGTGCTTGAAAGGAATTAATGCTTAATTTTTTGTATTATTATTATATTTTTATTTTAAATTTGTTACATTTTTTGCTATGTTTTTGTTTTGTTTTTTCTTTAAATGAATCTTGCACATTTATATCTGAGAAACTAATTTGAAGATAACATCATGCAATACAGAAACCATTTTTTAATTCCTATTACTTTGCTTAGTGAAATTTTGTATCATTTCTAATGCTCTTTTTTCTATTTTATATTCTTCAAATAAACAAACAAACAAATAAATAAATAAATGTTTTAAAAGACATTGTCCATTGTTTTCTTTTCTATACCCATTACCTTTCTCACAGCAATGTTTGTTATCAATAGCTACTTCTATTAATTTCTGTATAAAATGTCAATTAATATTTTCTTTACAGTCAGAAATTATTTTAGGTTTTGAGAGATACATACATATTTTTGGTATACTGTGTGTTTTTTTTAAACCACTACACATGTAAAAGCTATGGTTATTTTGTAAGTCATACATAATACAATATTCAGGTCAGAAATTATTCATAGTTTAAGGTTTACTGAAACCTTGGTATATAGCATTCAATTATGTGGATGTGTCAGACTTCATTCTACTGTGGAGAAATATTTGATTCCAAATTTTATTGCCAAGAACAATACAAATATTTTATTTATGTCTTTGGTAAACATATATTTTCATTACTTTGGAGAAAATCTATGATTGTAAAATTGTTGGTCATAGGTTAACACGTATTTTCTGCTTTACTGAATATTGCCAAATGTTTTTCAAAATGATTTTACAGATGTAAAATTTGATGATTCCAATTATTTCAAGTTATTGTTAATATATGGGATTGTGTCATTGAATTTTTAAATTTTAACCAAAGTTTTATGGATACATTGTTAATATATATTTACATAAGAACTGATGATATACGGAAATGAAACTTCTGAGCTAAAAGATACCTGGGATGAATTCATGTTCTTTAAAATCAAAAATGAATTTTAGGAACAATGGAGGTTAAGAACACAATATGGGGGAAAGATTCAGTAGAGAGAGGAACAGAAGGGGACCTGACTGGGTTCCTGAGGAACCTGTGTTTTCTAGGAATTTTTGTAGTGTAAAACCATGAGGTGAAGTGGGTGTATGGTAGGATACGTGGAAACTTACACATGAGGTGGAACAAAACTATAGTCAACCAATAAAACTACAAGCACAACTGCTCAGGTAAAAACTGATTAAGCCAGGACCAAATGGGGCAGCGAGTAACATTATCTTTTGTCAGAGGTCTGGCCCACAGCTGGAGTGCCTGCCTCCCCTATAATTGCAAGATATCTTGTCCTCCTGCTCCTTCTGAGGCTTAGCCCTGTCTGACTATCAATGAAATTTGTATCTAACTCAGCTGCCTACAACACTATGACCTTTTATACCAATTGATCATTTTGAGTTCCTTTGTTATGAAGAGTCTATACAAACTCTGGACAAATTTTATTGACTTTTGACCAATTATTAATTGTCCTAGTAATTTATGTAATTTAGATTTAGTGGGTGTGTACATTGCTGTCATATACTCCCACTCTTTGGTTTTATCTTAATATTGTTGTTGGAGGAATTAGAAATTATACATTTAAGTAAAGTAGTTTCAGTGGTGTCCCTAATTTTTTGATCAAGGAGATTATGGGGCCACAGAGGAAAGTGATCTATGATGTACATTGTGCCTAAGGAGAGTCACCTAGAGAGAAAACATTCTCTCAGGCTTTCATAAAGAGCAAATTGGTCAGGCAATGGCTGTGACTCATCCACATGGCTGACACCGACAAAGGATCTACAAACTGTGGTACAGAATTTCAGGGTAAATCTTGAGGGGATTTGACTGACCATATCAGATCCAAAACGTACTTTTCTTGTTATATAAGTCTTGCTTTATCTTGGTCTTAACCATTCAGCAGAAAAGTATAAAAATGAGG
>NDGN011502929.1:311-17544 GCA_002564285.1 Tympanoctomys barrerae
CAGAAAAGGCTTTTGACAAAGTCTAACACTCATTCATGTTCAAATTCCTACTTCAATCTGATAAAAGCCATCTATGATAACCCAAAAGCTAACATAATTCTAAATGGGGAGGAATTGAAATCTTTTACTCTCAGAGCTGGTACAAGACAAGGATGACCTCTATCACAATTCCCATTCAATATAGTTCTAGAATCATTACCCAGATCCATTAGACAAGAGAGAGAAATAAAAGAAATAAGTAAAGAAGAAGTTAAATTATAATTATTTGAAAATGATATGATACTCTACTTAGAACACAAAAACTACACCAAAAGCTCCTAAAATTAATAAACAAATTCAATAGCATAGCATGATAGAAAGTCAACACTCAAAAATCATAGCTTTCCTCTGAACAGACACTAAATTCACTGAGAGAGAAATTAGAGAAAAAATACCCTTCACAATAGCATCAAAAAGTGACATACTTAAGAATTAACCTAACAAAGGAAGTAAAAGATCTATACAATGAAAATTACAACCCTCTAAGAAAAGAGAGAGATCAAAGAGGATTTCAGAAGATGGAAAGATATTCCCTGCTCCTGCCAAGGAAGAATGAACATTGTGAAAGTGGCTGTAGTCCCAAGAGTGTTATATAGATTTAATGCAATTCCTATCAAAATACCAAAACATATCTTACATATCTAGATATATCATGGTTAAAATTTATTTGAAACCAGACAAGACTTAGAATAACAAAGCCAATTTTGGACTACAAAGGCAAGTCAGGAGACATTACAATCCCTGATTTGAAATTATACTACAAAACTGCTGTCATAAAATCAGCATGGTACTGGTAAAAAAACATACCTGAGGATCAGTGTAACAGAACAGAAGATGAAAATACAACTACAAATGTACTCAGCCATCTTATCTTTGACAAAGGGCCAACCATGCTCACTGGAAGAAATAATGCTGGAAATACTGGCTTTCCACATGCCATAAACTAAGGCCAGACCTATTTCTATTGCCATGCACTAAACTGAAATCAAGATGGATTAAAGATCTAAACATTAAAACAAAAACACTAAATCTTCTGGAAGAAAAAAATAAGCAAAAACCTTGAAGACATAGGAGTAGGCAGACTTCATGAACCAAAAACAAATTTCATGGGAAATACCAAAGAATCAACATCTTGGATATGATCTTATTGAGAGGTTTCTTTATGTCAAAAGAAATCACCAACAGAATGAAAAGATAACCCACAAATTGGGAAAAAAGTCATAACCAACAAACACTAAGATGAAGGACTTCTCTGTAAATTAAAAAGCTAAAATCAAATTTGGCCCATGAAATTTAAAGACTCAATCCAAAAATGGGTATCTGAGATGAATACTTCTTAGAGGAAGAAATACCAGTGACAAATACATACATGAAATAATCTTCTGCAGTCCTGGCCATTCAATAAATGCAAATTAAAATAACATTTACATACCATCTCACCCTAGAAGAATGGCTATCATAAAGAATTCAACTAATATGCTAGAGAGGCTGTTGGGGAAAAGGAATCCTTCTCAACTGCTGGTGGGAATGTAGACTGGTACAACCACTATGGAAATCAGTGTGGAGACACCACAAAAACTAGGACTGGAAATTCCATTCAACTCAGCTACTCCCCTTCTTGATATTTCTCCAAAGGAACTGAAAACATCATACCATGGGGATATAACTGCACCCATGTTTATAGCAGCATAATTGGTCATAGCCAAATCTTGGAAATAACTGAAATGCCTATCACCTGAGGAATGTATGAAAAGCATGTGGCATTTTTATACAATGGAATATGACTCATCTGTAAAGAAAGATAAGCGCAAGACCTTTATAGGTAAGTGGATGCAACTAGAGGCTGTACTCATAAGTGAAATGCATCAGACCCATATATATGTATTCCAAAGATGGAATCTGAAGGATAAACATCATATTGTCTCCCTAGTGTAAGATTCTGTAGAATAAATAAAATCTAAATGGTATAATAGATATAGCAAAAATGGAAAGAAACTGAACTTAAGGATTAAGCAATGACAATGTGAGAATGGTTAAATGTAGGGAAAAAATGAAGGGGGAAATCTTGCAAATATATATTCAGAATGGCTGAGATGATTGTACTAATAACTTTTGTCAATTTTTTGAAAATAATATTATGTTTAGAATTTTCACCATTACTAACTCTATATGTTGATATCTGAGATCTGAGCAACTACATCAAGACAGCAATGTATAATACAAAACCCTTGATTGAATACCTCTGATCTTAGTCTTCTAAATGTGTACTGTATGCAATGTATTATCAATTATTATACTCTCTTTAAAATATTTTTTAAGAAGACAAGAAAAAAATTAAGTTTTCTTGAAAACAAGAATTAATATTCAATTATTTGTCCAATCTTGCATAACTATATCTGGTAATCTGAGCAAGATTTTTGATGTTAAAAATAGGTAATGTAAAAACCATTGTTAATTAGCTATTTCTGTTTTGAAAATCTGTAACATATGTATTTTGTATGTTATCCTGTTTTTGTTATGTTTCCTTTTTTTTGCTTCTGTTTTTACTCTTAAGAATAAAATTAATTTTTTAAAGTGGCCTACTGAAATGAATAAATACTTTTTAGAAGAGGTATAAACAGCCTGTAGCTACATGAAAAAATATTCATACTCACCATTAAAGTAATGCAGATTAAAAGGGCCATGAGATTACATTTTAACCCAGAAAGAATGACTATGACCAATAAATCGAATAATAGAAGATACTAGTGGGGCTAAGGGAAAAAGAAGCCTTTCTACACATTTGGTGGGTAAGTAAAGTAATACAACCTCTATGGAAATCAGTATGAATTTTTTTTCAAAAAACAAAACTAGAAATTCTTTTTTCCAGAAGAACTGAAAACTTCATACCGCAGTGGTATATATGCCCCCATATTTATAGCAGTGCAATTTGGCATAGCTAAATCCCAGAAACAACTCAGGTACCCATCAACTGAAGAATGGGTTAAGAAGATGTGATACTTTTACACAATTGAGTATTATTTAGCTATAAAACAGGATAAATTTGTGACTTTTGTTGGTAAATGGATGCAAGTAGATAACATATTCTTAAGTGAAATACATCAGACCCACATGTGCAAACATTGTATTGTCTCCTTAGTGTGAGAACCTGAAAGAGAAAATGGAATTTGAAGGGTACAATAGATACTGATAAAAAGGGAATGAACTTGTTCAACAGGAAAGAGTTACTGAGTTGAGGAGAAGGGTAGGAGAGGGAGTGAGTAAAAAGCGATTTGTCTACATACAGAAGCAGGATGGCTTGAACAACTGTACTGTGAATTTCTGCTGGTCTATGGAAAGAAGTAGATAGTAATTTATTTTGTCTCTTTTTTCCAATTGTTTGTACTTTTTCTCTGATTAATTTCTTATACTTTTTTTCTTTTTTCTTTTCTTCTTTTACATGCATATATCTGGTAATGTGAATAACTGTTTGGAAGACAACACTGTGTATTACAACATATACTGTGAAATTCTTATTACTTTGTTAAGTGAAATTATGTATCACTTGTATTTTTTTGTTTTAATTCTAATTTGTGCTCTCTTTAAAAATAAAGAAATGAAAACCCCTAGAAATTCTATTTGATTACACTATTCTTATTTTAAGTATTGACCCAAAAGAGTAATGACATCATATTACAGTAGTATATTCATACCAATGTTTGTAGTAGCACAAGTCACAATAGCTAAATCTTGGAGGTAGCCTATATTTCCACCTTGGTTTATCGAAGAATAAAGCAAAGAAGTCTTATTTCCCATCAAGCCACTCATTAAACACGGCAGTTTACTATTAAAATTCTGCATTTGGAAAGTTCACATAGCTCTGTAATTGTTTTATGAATCATGTTCAAGATTTGAAGAAACAAAATTCACATTTTGCCAAATCAGTGTATACATATGAAAGATTATTTCAACTTTTTGTTCACATCAAAACATGTTAGAAAATACGATGTATTTAATTCAGAGTTTGTTCTGTAGTCATTAGAGATCAGTTTTGTAAAATTCTCTATACACAGCCCGGTGTGTAGCAGACATTAAAAGCTGCCTACTAGCTACTCTCATTACAATAGGGAGGTTGTTAGTGACAGTTGCATAATTGGCTAACAGTTCAGGTTCTGATATCAGCCTGTGTGAGTCTGGATCCTGGCACAGAAAAATATTAGATGTGAAGCTCTGTATGAGTCATTCGTTAGTTCTATCCTTTTATTCCTTTATAAATTAGTGTTAACATTAGAACATTAGTTACAGAGTTGCTGTAACTGCATATAGAAACTCAACAAATGCAAATCTTTATATATTATTTCATAAGGATTTCTGTTAAATCCCTTGTATTACCACATTTATGTTTCAGCCTCTCAGTCTGCAGCATTGTTTGTTTATATACAAATGGAATAAAACTATACGAACCAATAATGTGTTTCTGTGTTTTCCAACCTGTCATATCTCTTTTGTCACAATACTGCTCATACAAACATAATGATACCTAATACAATAAACCAGGGAAAAATTCCCTATTACTTGGCCCATTTGCTTGTTCCGCTCAAACAGTGGTTGCTTATAATGACTTCTGTTATTCTGCCTGCATCCCTAGAGGAAGCATTCCCAGGAAAGCCACTTGTGTTTGTCCTTGCTTCTATTTTTGAAAATGAAACCTTGTCTGTGATGACAATTTTTAAGAAAACCCCTGAGAGGACTCAGCTTATGGAATCCAGGCTCCAAATTCATGTGTGATGCTAGAGGAGAACAAAGAAAGCATGAAGAACTAAAAGGAAATAAGTGAATTCATGTACTTTGGTTGCCATAAATACTATTGTATTATTTTGGTAACTTTTCTTATATTAGCATTTCCATTTCCAATATAGGCACCAAAATTTAATGTTATTCTTGTCTTTTCTCTTACAAAAATGCCCTGAGGTGGGTATAATCAATCCCATTGCTCATTCAAGAAAACAAAGACTAAGAAATTGTCACAGAAAGAAAAAGAATCAGGATTGAAATTTATTCCAAATCTAGCCTTTCACATAACAAATGGATACACCAATATGCCTTTAATCACTTTCCAAATGTAAACATGTAAGTTTTTTCAAGATTTTGCTATTGAAAATGATGCTACAATGGATATATCTGTGCATTAATCTTTGTCAGTATTTTTATTGCTTTCAGACAGACAGTAGGAGGGAACATATTAGGTCATAGGGTATATAATATCGTTACACATATTGTTTAATATATTAGATTAAATTACTTTCAGAAAGATAGCTCTGGCTCCTACATGCAGAAAAGGTATGCATGTCAAATTTCTACACTTCCAATATTAATATTCTTTAATTTTGATAGGTCACATGAAATTTAAATATTCAAAATAAAATAATGAAGTTGAAATTTTTTTGCACAACTATTAGGTATAAATATGCATTCAATAAATTATCTCTTTAATGTTAAAAAAAGAGATGGGATTTTCAAAATTGATTTCCAGGAAATTTTCTTATATTAAAATGTCATGTATATTCTGACATTACATTTCCCTGAGCTAACTTTTGCCTTTAGTTTTATTATTTGTAATAGTTAATTGCATCTAATGATAATATGCACACACACCAACCTATATGTCATTCTAGTTTCTTTATAGTTTTTGAGCTTCAAGTATCCTTTTCAAACTGCTTAGCATTTTTATAGTAAATGTCTTAATGTAACATGTAACTTTTTTGTGGTGAACCTAAAACTTAAAGCTATGTAATCCATTGATTTTTCTTTGTTAGCATTTATTAGAAGTTTTGCAATTATATTATAGGTTTTATTATGTACTTTTTGCAATTTTACAATTTTGTAATTTTTAGCATATATTAGTTTTTGTATATGATATAAAAGGAACTGAATAATTCTATAAGGTTAAATAACTGAAATAAGAGAGTTGGTAAATAATGTGGAGAAAACTGGAGTTCAGGTCAAGTTTCGAAGTTCTAGTATCTGTATTATTCATTTTCCGTGTCTGGGCCAAAATGTGTGACAACCACAGCTTAGAGGAACAGAGGTTTACTTTGGTTGTTGTAGAGGTGTCATTCTAACTTGTAGTTGCCTGTTCTAGGGCATAAATATCAGAGTGAGGGGCATCAGAGTTTGTTCAGCTCACACTGGCCAGAAGTAGAAAGAAAGCAAGAACTTCACAGAGAAAGGGCTAAGCCAAAGACAAGATTATGTCCTTTGAGATCACATCCTCACTGAGTGAGCCAATTCACCAAAATGGACCCCATGTCCTAACACCACACTCCATTATAAAATATAAATTTGTCAATGGATTAAGCAATGATAAGATAATCCCATGAACCAATCAACTTCCAAAAGCCTTACCTTAGAACAGATGACTTTTGGAAGGAATACACTGTAGCAAACCATAACAAAGCCACACAGTGATAATCATGCTAGGCTCTTTCTATTTTCTTTTTGTTTCAGATTGTACAACTACATTTTATTTTATTAATAGCTTGACATATATGATAGCTAACACTTTCCCTCATTTTTATGGTACTACAGTAAGTTTTCTGCTATATTTTAAATAAATTATTTACATATTTGAGTACAGTCTCTTTCTTAATCTAGGACACATTCATTGGGTTTTTATCACTAGGATGAAATTCCAGACACCTACTATTTAAAGCAGAGGTAGTTGAATTTTTTTGTAATTTCAGGGAATTTAGGTCATGGCCAGGTGGTACCAAGGCAGTAATACTCTGTCTGAATCACATGAGAGTGCAAAGGTACTCACTTCTTGGTAGCTGGGAACCACAGAAAGGAAATAGGACTCAGGAAGAGGGACCAACATCAGATATCAACCTTAACAGTCACATTCATACCCTATCAATTTTGACACAAACCATGTCTTCTTAAAGAATAGTTAATCTTTAATTAAGAATAGTAACAATGTTGTAATTCTATCTAACATCATAAAACTAGTCTACTTACAACAAGAAATATACTTCTCCAAAGTATCAATAGTTCCAGCACTGCTAAAAAGTCCCTTTCTGAGTCTCTTATGAAATTCAAAGCAACCTCTTATCTATAAACTTCTATGTGTATAAATAAATGAAAAAAACTAGATCTACAATACCAAGGTAAAATGACAGAGTAAACTTTCCCATTCCAAAAGATTAGAATAGAGGGATGGAAAATAATCAGACCAAAGCCAGGCTAAAACTCATCAGAACAAATAGTTCTTATCTTCTCTATATCTGGTTTCTTAGATACATAGTGGTCTAGTTGTGAGTTCTAGAGGGCTTAAACAGCCCCATACCTATGACCTTTCCAGTTGAAGCTGAAATGCTCACTCTCTTGGGCTGGCTCCACTTGCTGCTTGCAGCTTTCCTCAGCAGATATTCCACATCCCAGGTGCCTCTAAATTCCTAGAGTCTCAATTGCATCTTTGGCTTCACTCTCAGATTCATGTATCCCCTCTCAGGGGTGTATTGCCTGCCCACGTAGGCCTGGCAGAAATCTAGATCAAATCTGTATGAAAGCCCCCATTTCCCTATGACTCTTGCATTCAGAGTGCCTGAAAACTCAGCATCATGAGGATGATGCCAAAATGTGCACCCAGATCAAGCAGTAGCTAGGCCATCGTGCAGCCTCTGAGTGTGTTAGTGACTGAGTAGGGTAGTGAAATGAGTCCCGGGGAAACAATCCCCAGGAGACACTGCTTGAGCAAACATCCCAAGGACAATCTTCTGTAGTGGAAGATTTACATCTTTGTACCCTTGGGCCTCCAATGTATGAAGTCTGGCCCATTTCTGAGATGTCTTCAAGGCATCTGTCTTCTCATCTGCATTCAAAGTATTTGGTATGTATGTATGTATGTATGTTTGCATGTGTGTGTGTATATTTATTTCATGTGAGGGTTAGAGGGCTTGTCTATGTGTGTGGTACTGGGATTTAAACCCATAGCCTTTACTCTCTGAGATGCATCACCAGCTCCCCTTTTGTACTGGAGAGGGTCTCAGTCTATCACAAGGTTGCCCAGGTTGGGTTTGAACTTGTGGTTCTCCTGCCTCAGCTTTCCATAATTCTAGGATTATAGATATGCACCATTACTTATAGGGTTCCTTTTTAAGGTACTAATCTCTTCCTCAGCCTCCTTTGCCCAAACTTTGCACATGTTTCTTTTTGGGGCAACATTTAAGTTTTTTCTAACACATTTCTATTTGTTCCCAATTCTCATAAATCTTGCCAAAAAACATCCAACAGTATCTATACCACAACTTAAAACTCTTCTGTCAGATTAATCAGTGTACCACTCTTAAACGCAAGTTCCTGGTAAGTCTCAGCACACAAACAAAATGTGGATAAACTTTTTTTTCCAAGTATAACATTCAGGGCCTCTTGTCACTTCCCCAATAGATTCCATTCTCAAATGTAACCCCATGAGCCTGGTCTTTATGGTTGTAATCATATTGGCATTCTGGTCTGGGATTTGACAAGAATCACCCATCAGGCCCTGCTCACAGTATGCTATGAGGTCTTTAGCCCACATTTCAAAATCTTTCCAAACATCTTCAACAAACAAGTTCTGAAGGCTTCTGAACCACACTGTCATATCACAGCAATTTTCCCACCTCTGGTACCAGGTTTCTCTATGAGTCAACTTTCTGAAACTAAGGCATCATATCTGACACTTCCAATTTAAAGGAGAAGTTTAATTTGGATTATGGTTTCAGAGGATTCAGTCTACAGCCTACTGGCTCCAAAGTAAGAACACCATGACTGGAGAGCATGCCTCACAAAGCTGCTCAACTCATACATCTAGGAAACACAGCAGGGAAACTGTCAGATGAGAATATGCCAGATCCGTAAGCCCACATCACCATGTAGACTGAATCACACCCAGAGGCTGGCCATGCCACTCAAGTTGACAGTTAAACCTAACTGACTTACAAGATCATTTTCTCTCATTACCTCTTATTCTTGAAAAATAAACATTTATATGCCATGATTTCACTGTCCAGCAGAGATATGAGTCATCCTTTCTTGCAACTTATTCCAGTCTACCTGATGATGCCAGAAACCTGCTCCTAGATTTTCAGTTTTGGGACAACTTGATATGTAGTCTTTGCCAAATTTCCACTGTCTGGCAGCTAGGATGGTTCTGAAAGATTAAGAAATGATCCTGTCCTTCTCATTTTGTTCCATTAGTCTAATTCTAATGGACTGAAAGTTTCCCTATGGATATTAAAAAAATTAGTGGTAGGATTTTGTTTTGTTTTGTTTTCCCCAGCCTAAGAATGATAGAATAATTTCCATAATTTATTGCCAAGTTTATTTCCCTGGGCTGGCTTCCCTGCTTGGAGTTGTCCTCATCTGGTCAAGCTACATCACTGGGCACTGCCTCTTCTCCAAATCAAATAAAGACATACAGAGGATGCTAGTCATAACCTGAAACTGAAGAATACTAAGTTCATAATTTGGTGTAGGTCCTGTCTCATAGAAATCATTATACAACATGACTGTCCATGAATCTCACATACATGGATTTCCAGTGTGGTCTCACTTATTCTACCCACTCATTGAAATATAGAGGCTCTAAGAAGTTGCAGAATCTGTGACATCTGTTATGCGGCAGAAGAAATTATTCCTAGAATGTGGCAAATCAATACACCTGCTGCAATGGCCATGAAGCCCAGAACATTGATTATTTCATGGGCAGTTTGAGAAGAAATCACTGGAGGCAGAGGACCCTATCATTGAGAAGTGTTAGTGAGAAATATAAGACAAAGGTCATCAATTTGTTGAAGAATTATAATATCACACACTGAATACTAGCACAACTGTAGCACATCATGACCACCTGTCCTCCTGAGAATGCCTGTATTGGTGGTAAGTGATTTTAGACTAATTAATATAAATATTTTCTGTGTCCTCAAGCTTTGTTTTATTCTGTTCTGATTCCTTTTTGGCATAAAACAATCATGTGGGAGAGAATTAATGGTTGTAAGAGGATTTTTGCTCTTGCCACTTTGTACCATAATTTATATCAGTTTTGACTTCATTGTTATGCTTTTCTTCATGACAGTCCAAATAAAAGCTACCCCAGCTATGGAAAACTCCTGAGTCATTTTATATCCCTTTCTAATATCCCTTATTTTAAAGAAGCACAGATAATAGAAACTTGTTCCTCTTATTTTCGATCAGAGCCTTTCAGTTCAAGAGAATCTTCTGCATGATGTCTTCCTGCATACTTATTATATTTTGCAACTACTTAAGCCAACTTCTCAGTACAAATGGCAAATTTCTAGAGGCAATTTCAAAGGCATCCTTACATTTTTAAGCTGGATGAATCAATGCTAGACCCCAAAATGGATATCAAGAATTTTTTTTCTTTTTTTTTTTTGTGGAACCTGGGATTGAACTCAGATCCTTGTAATAAGCACTTATTCTACTGAGCCATCTCCCGACCCCTCAAAAAAATAAATTCTATGGATTTATAGGTTAAATATATCTAATTGTTTATGACCTCCCTGGGAAATTACTATTCATCTTAAATAATATTTACAATCTATAATAGATACATTTTAGATGAACATAGCGTTAAACCTTCATAAAGCTAAATAAAGATTTGATTATATTCACTTTTATAACAGTTGATTAGGAGGATTAATGAGACAGAAAATATGAGATGCTTATCACTATGTCTGGTATGTGGTAAGTGCTCAAAAAATCTACTATCATTATTTAAGAGACAAGTAGATGTCAATTGAGTGGCTTGCTGTTGCTTTTTTTAGTTAAAATTCCATTAAAATAAGTAATTAAGTATTCTAAATTTCTTGTTAGGCCTTGACCTCTTCCTTGGATTTATTATATTGACCTATCACATTTCATTTCTAGTGTCATTTAATTTTATTGTATCATTAAATATAAAATTTACATATCAGAGAATAGTACACTTTCCTTCAACTATTTAAACAAAGTATTATGCTTTGGTAAGTAAGTGGGACAGCAATTGTATTTATTAAAGAAATGCATTCTGGTAAGTCTGTTTGTGACTGTAGTATTCCACCTAAAAAACTAAAAACAAACAAAAATGTTTTTATGAGTCTTTTGCTCTAACTTTTTATACAGTATAAACTACATGATTAAAAATGAATAATTCCAACTTAATGAGGTAGCTTCTGATATAGTAAAGCTACAACTGGGTGGCAAGACATTCTAAGTATTTTTCTTTTTAGGAAGAACCCATCTGTATGCTGATACAAATGGAAAATGGGTCTCACTGCAAACACTAAAAATTACAAAAGATGCACAGGCACTTGTATGATGATGGCTTCAGGACTACATGGAGTAGATGTGGTCCCAGCAGCCACAGTAACTAACCACCCTGGAGCCCAATACATTGAACCAAAGCACACACATTGGCAGAGGGTACTGGTGTTTAAAATGGAAGGCAGTAATGATTCCTTTAATAATACAGTAAGACATTTTGTTCTGTTTCTAAAAAGATGACAAATTCTATATTTAAATCTGTATTGGATTATGTCTCTATTAGCAGTCAAAGGTTTGACTGGTCCCCTATGTGATGGCCTTCATGATCACAGAGATCATATTTTCCGTTAAGATTGAAATTCTCAGAAACAGAGTCTTCTGTCTTCACAATGCACAAAGACAAAATTTCTACCATGTTTTTTTGCTGACAAGTTGGTGGTGGCAGCTAATGAGTACAAAGTTAGGCTTTTGCTCCTTCTAGGTGATTGACACATGCTCTCCTGTTCTATTCCAGGGGAATTATCAAGAGATGGGAGGAATGTGAACATATATGTGCTGTAACCTACCAGGTAGGTCTTTCTGCCTGCTCAGATTTTCTTCTACCCCAAAGGAGAACAAAACCACATTAGAAGAAGTACCACATCTGAATATAAAATCAGAGAATGCACAGAAGCAGGATATGTGGGATATGAAACAGCCCTTGAAAATAAGGGTCCCATTTTGCTTTGGGAAAGAAGAGCTGAACATGCCAGAAACATACACCTTTCTAAATTGCTTGGTTGTCTGCACTGTGAAATGTAGATGGAAATGCTTGATTACCTTTAAAGTATGGCTAATCACTGCCAGATATTGGAGCTTGTTCAATGTAACCCAGTCTCTCTGCGGTACATTACATTTCCATTCTTTGTCCCACTGTAAAGAGACTCTTGGAAGTCTGTTGATCAATTAACATAAGGTGTTATCTGAAAATGTTTTAAGAAAAGCATCTTCAGATGAGATGTTTTGTGCCAAGAGGCAAAAACAGAAATTGAAGCTTCAATGTAAACATCACTAGGGCAACTAATTGCCTATGAAAACAAACCTGCATATATCATTTAAGCAATTAATGGTGTTTCAGATTTACTAGTTTCATTTCAAGTGCTCTGTAAGTGTACATGGCTAGTGGCTACTGTGTTACACAGTATGGGGCAATGCAGGCAATCATACTGAACTGAATCCAAGAGCTAGTTAGTCACAGTGAATGTCTCTCAGGCTCCTTCCAGAGTCTTGGTAGGTTTCACTGTGGACACTTGCCCATGAGGACTGAGCTCCAAGTGACTTTTACTTCAAGCTTATATCAGTCCTCCATGCAGAAAAGAGGGAAAGACTCAGGGGGAAAAGCTCATTACAGATCATTCTTTCTTCATGCCTTTCTTCCTAGGGAAGTGAAGAACAACTATTGGATCCAAGTTTGATTCTTTCTTACAGCACTTGAAACCAAACAAGCTGTGTGCCTTATACCCATTGCAGAAGGTCTCAATATTTCTAATGGGCACTGTTATGGTTTGTGTGTAGGTGTCCCCCCAAAGCCTCATGCAGTTCATGGCAGCTTCTAGAGTTTGTGATTGATTATTGTGGGTGTGGATGCTGCACCTGCCCTAGGCCAGTAATCTGAATTAAAATGTAAGGAGAAGAGAGAGGCTAGCTAGCTGCCTGAGCTGCTGCCACCCCCTTTGCTTTCTGCTCTTTGCTGTTACCATGAAAGGTTGCACTCTGCCATGTGCCCCTCTGCGTTGGAGCCAGCTGAGTATGGACTGAAACCTCCAGTAACTGTGAGCCTTTCCTTCCTTCATTTTGAGTGTCTGGTATTTGTCCCAGCAATGAGAGAAGAGTAACTGAAACAGGCACATTATGATTGCAAGCATCAGGTTATATATGAAAGGAAAAATATCAATACTTAGTAGTGAACATCAGAGTCAAGCTCAGACCCTTTTTACAGCAGTAATTTTATTCAATTTTTAGTAATTCAAAATATGTGCTTTGAGTTCTTGCTAAGTATATTTTAAGTAATTTAGAACATTAAAGTGCATATTAAAAAGAACATGGAAGTATTTATGCAGTAAAATATAAATATATCATGAATTCTTAGATAAAACATAGTACTGAGAAATTTTGGTCTTTGGTAGAGTGAGATATCCTGGCATTAGGGGAATTTGGAATTAACAGTTTAAAAGAAAAATCATATGTTAAGTGATTTCCTTCTATAAGTAAAATTTTCATTTTCACAGGAGGTTCTAGGAAACTGAAAAATCTCATGGTATCAAGAGATAACAAGCTATCCTGCATAGTCAGAGCTAAAAAGCTCTCAGTATTTGGGGCTGAGTAGAGAACAAAGTGTTCTGCCATCTAAAGAACATTGTGTATGCCAGGGATATCGACATCTTCTCTGCTTTTGAAGACACTTTAAACTCTTTTTAGGATCTTTTAAAAATTGGAAATAAGATTTTGGATTTCCAAATGATGAAGTGGCAGAGGGCAAACATCAATTTAATTCTTTCACCACCAAATTATAGCTTTGTAGATGTAAGTATTTATTTACAAGTGAGTCTGCTGGAAAGTGCTATGTTATACCTTTCCTAGAGCAGGAGATTCTGTGATCAATGTGTCTCCCTTACTAGGTAAGTATGGAGTACGAGATTCTGGAGGAAAAGAGGAAGGAATGTTACCTGTTTTCATTCCTGTAAAAATACATTTTTAAGGGAAGATCAGACTTTATGTATTTCAACTAATTTAAAATTTGTTACAGTGATCACCCTAAAGTGTATCTTTGTGATTTTTTTCCTGAATATTAAATGATTCCATACCAAGAAAAAAAGTTATATTTCCAGGATTTGAGCCCAGTCTTTCTCCTCGATCTTAGCACCTTCCACAGCTTTTTATAAGCCTTCTACTATAGAAAAAGCTAACGTCTCGTCTTTCTAAGCAATGAGCAAAAAGTTGGAAAGTAATTCCAATGCAGACCAATTTATTTTTTTATACTTTTAAGCAGAGTTGTATCATGCATACCAAAATGTAAGTAAGGAATAATGGTATTGTCTGATTAAGTACTAAAAAGTGAAAAATCCTATGTTACCCCTACTGATAGCTAAATGTGATAGAGACCGAGCCCCTGCAGGTACCTCACACATTCCTCTTCCCTGTGCTGCCCTCGACAAGTATTCACTATTCTGACTTGGGAAATAATAACCTGTCTTTGTTGAATATTTTTGTATTTTATACGGATACACTTGCACAGTAGCTGTTGTACATGCCTATATTTTTCTGTCAACATATTGTATCTGGGACTTATCCATGTTGCTCTCTGTAGCTGTGATTCGCTCTTTGCCAACATGATACAACTTGAGAAGTCTCCAGGTTGGAATTATTATGGAGAGTTCTGCTTTGTGTTTGAAGCCCTGAGCTCAAGGAACACATCTCTGTTCACTTGCTGCTTATGTTTCTACTTAGGAGGGAGACGCGGGAGGTGCGGAGGATAATTATCATCCTTTGTTACATACTGCCAAGATGTGCCACGAGATCTTCCCAAACCGTACCCCACCAGAGTGCTCGAGAGTTCATCAACCCCGTCCTCATCAGGACTTTGCACTGTCAGCTACTTCAAGGCGTTTTTGACTATAGAATGGAACTCACTGATGATTCATGGTATAAACAGTTCTTCATGGTGTTAAAGGCTTTTTAGGGTCATTTTGTGATTATTTTGTGATTATCTTGTTCATGTCATTTGATATTTATTTATTTATTTATTTATTTAGTACAGGGTCAACAGGATCTCACTACATGGATCGGACTCATAGCGACCTTTCTGTGTTCAGCCTCCCAAGAGCTGGGATTACAGTACATGCCATCACACCCAGTCTCAATAGCTATCTCAGTGTGCCCCAGGAGTGGGGCCGGCATGGCATGGCGGGGCACGAACCCCAGCTGCTGCATCGGCCTAAATAAGCACTTTAATCCACTGAGCTATCTGGCTGGCCTTGACTTTTATTTTTAAGGGATACATTCATTCATCCATCCATCCATCCATTCATTCTATTTCATTCATCCATCCATCCATCCATCCATTCATCTATTTATTTGGAGACAAGGTCTTGCTATGTTGCTCTGGCTAATGTTGAGTTCCTGAGTGCAAGTGGCCCTTCTGCCTCAGCCTCCTAGAGTAGTCAAGATTGCAGACATTTACCAGTGTGCTTGCCTGGAAGTTTTCATATTGAATATTATCTATTGATAGGTAATAAAATATTATCTATCTGAAGCTGGGCTTGGTCCTCATTATAGATAAATTTAAATAAAGTCCTACTGAACATGGGAAATATCTCAACCATGTGGCAGAACCAAATAAAGCTTACTATAAGAAATTTTGTGTTTAATTCATTAATATGTGTATTTTTATTTATTTATATGTGATAGGGTTTTTAACCAGTCTATTCTCATAATTCCTATATATCTATTCTACAGTGTTTTTAAATCTCCTAGTCTAATCCTTAAATATCACTTATACTCAGATTATTATTTCGTTTTCCAATTTTAAAGTGCCTAATTTACAACAAACAAAAAATATTTAGTATTTCAAGCTTCAGATCTTTATCAGGAACACGCTTTGCTTGTTGCACTGAGTATATAAATGAATATGCGAGGCTCAATTGCATTGAAGGAAAAACACAAAATAGAGTAGGAAGGCATGTTTCAAAGGTTGAGAAGCTAAGATTAAATGCTAAAAATGCCTCTGTGGAAAGCAGAAAAGTGAGGAATAGGACATAAGATGTTTGTCATTTCTGCTGCCTGGTTATGATGAACTCTGTTCTCAGTGAAGACCCTGTTGGAAACTTCCTAGCACTGCAGCTAGTGTGGAGGGAGGTGTGCAAAGATTATAATTGGCATGCAGAGCTGCTGATCATGAAATCTGCAACACCTATGCCGCATGCGGTTCCAACTTGCATTGCGCACTGTCTGATACGTGATCCGTTTTCTCTTGCATTCTTTTGTGCAAAATAAAAGCATTTACCTTTTGACATTTCACTTCACAACAAAAATTAGCCCAGTTGTCTTCAACTTTAGTGGCATTTTATTAAATATACTAAGTACCTTTTAGATCACAAGTGGATACAATCTTATTAGCACAAGTAAAATAATGTGGTACTTCAATGTGCTTTAATTCTTTAAATTGTAGATATGTGGGAATTACTCTAAAATATATTCAAATCAGGTCAGTCATTTTTTATTTCTTTTTTCTCTCAACATCTTTAGATGTACATTTGTAACATAGATAGACACTTATCACCTTGCAAGTGTATTTTTTTCTCTGTTTTTTTGCAGTACCTGGGATTGAATCAGGACCTTGTGCTTTCCAGGCAAGCACTTATTCTACTGAGCTATCTCCCCACACTTATCATTTTGTATTTACAAATAAATTTTGTTGAAATTGACATTTCATATATTCATTATTGGCTTTTCCTCTCAAAATATAATTTTGGGAGTGGGGAAAACATAGTTTTTGTTATTTCTAGCAAAATGAGTGAAGTAATTAATGATAGTGACAATTGCGTGTCTTAAATATTGACATTTCTTTCTGAAAAAAGTGAATGTTGTACCCTGAGAGGTACTATCAGGATTCTTACCCATATTTAAAAAATATTTCATTATACTTGGCCTTCATTTTCTTCTTCTACCTGATTATCTAATATTTTATATGTGATATATTATCTAATATTTTATATGTGATATATTCTGCTGAGGCAGAAGGACCACTTGCACTCAGGAACTCAAGTTTGTCCAGGGCAACATAGCAAGACCTTGTCTCCAAATAAATAGATGAATGAATGAATGGATGGATGGATGAATGAATGTATCCCTTAAAAATAAAAGTCAAGTATTTTTA